>JBBMOE010000012.1:10869305-10922707 GCA_037975065.1 Chaetodon trifasciatus | reverse complement strand
GATATAATCTATATTATTATTATTATTATTTTTTTTTTTTTAAAAAGCCCACACCCAATCACTGTATTGTCATCGTATGTGAGATTTAATCTAGTTTATTTATTTCACTCTCAGATTGTTTGAAAGACATTTACTTTCACACGTCACAAAGGATTTCAAATGAAATTACACTGATTACAAACACAAATCATGTTAATTTACCCTTAAAAGATCTCACACTCTGCCAACCTCTATTAATATTGTTTAACATATTTATTTATTGCAATTAAAACAAGTGTGTGAGATATATGCAGATGGTCTGCTAGTAACAGATATTTTAGTTGGCATTTAATACATCTTATCAATTGTTTTTTCACTAAATTGGTTAATTATTTATTAATTTATTTCATTTTGTCCAATTAACAAAATATTAAACTTCTTAAACCGGGAAAAGCAGTAACATCTGAGACAGGAGAACCAGAAAATCTTCAACTAATTGATGACTCGACCCGTCAATTCAGTCTTAATTTGTACACAGCGATATCCAGGCTGCAGGCTCCTGTTTAAAGGCTGAATAGCATTGATGAGCTGAGCACAGGTGGGACTCCAAACACAGACGTGCAGGTAAACAGTCTGCATGAAGAGTCAATTCTGTTGGACCCAAAACCGTCAACAAAGTCCACGTTAACATGCGTACCTTCCATCTATTCCCGCATTGATTGCAGAAGACAAACGTGGTCATTGGCTCATCAGCACTGCGAGTTTGAACCTGGGAATGACGAAAACAAGCACAAACCAGTTACTGCAACGTCACACTGACCACTGACACTCAACCAGTCGCCTGAAAGACTCACACCAACACCACAGTGCACCATGTTACTCGAACCAAAACAGGCCAATGAGGTACATCTTTCCACAGACCATAATATCCTTCTGCTACTGCAAGATAATAGGAAGCGGCCGTCTGTACCTGTGTGTAGGTGCAGCACTTCCCCTTGCACTTGCCACAGGTGAACAGATCAGTCTGAGTGCCTCCAGTGGTGGCCATCTGGTGGTCCCTGACAGCCTCTTTGGTCAAATTCTTTCTCATTTCCTTCAGCTCATCACTGGCCATTTCCTAGAGAACAGAAGAATGATGCCTTTCAGGAAACAAATGTAAATCTGGAACGACTGTAACAAAAGATACACACTATACAATCAACTTATACCCAGACGGACGTAAAAATGTAAGAGAAAACACTCAGAATAGTGTTGGAGTAACTACTGACTGTGTGCCAGGATCTTTAAGATTAAGGCATCAACAGCCAACACACCTCTGCAGTCATCTTAGCCATCCGCTCAGGGGTTACACTCCCACATAACACGGTCCTCCTTAGATTGGGGTTTTTCACATCCTTCAGGTTCGAGATTCGGCTCCGCACGCGGTTCTTGTATTTCATGTCTGTGTTCTTAAATTCTTGGAAGATACGTGATAGCAGGTCAAGGAATTCCACTTTGGCATATCAGCTGTGTGAGTGTTGAAACATTTGGCACTAAAAATGAATCCATTTCCACAACGTTTAAGTGATTTATCAAGAAAGACAGGCTTAACATTCTCTGTTTTCAGCCTCACAAATGTGAAGATTTTTTGGTTTTCTTCATTTAATACTTAAGAGATTTAGACTACTGGTCAAAACACAACACACACATACATACTCACAGAGAGAGGAAATAAGATACTTTGGGGAAACTGTGATTAGTGTTTCACCAGTTCTTGACATACTACAGACTATGAAATTAAGTAATCTAAAAAACTAAATTAAGATTAGAAGCATACTAAATAATGAGAATACTCAGCTCTAATGTATTTAAATCACTGTAAGCAAAAACAAGAATTATCACCTGGTGGTCACCTTATGTCTCCACCAACCAGTCAAGTTGCAGTTTGCATCTATGTCTACCTGACCAAATGTGAAATATGGTCACAGTCTCCCCTTCTGTTCCTGAGTTATGGGGGCATGTAAAGGATATATTCCTCAACCTGTGCTCCAAGTTCATCACAATCAGCACCAATAGCAATATAATCATCTGGGAGAAAAAACAAATAAAACACAGTGGACAAAAATGTTAGAAAATCACTGTACATGAAGACAATCGTAACCAACCACAATAACAGCCTTAATATGTTGGACTGGTGTTAATGTTATTATAACAAGGACAGGATTACCTCCGGTCTGCAGAGCGTTGGATATCATCTCTCTGCACTTGAGCCTGATCGAGTCAGAGGTGCTGGGAGCACGAGGAAAAGTGTTGATTAATGTGTTGGGTGTAACTTCAGTGGGCTCGCTCTTGCTGCTGGAGTTACTGCTGGAGCTGCTGTGGGAGCAATAAGAGACAACTTAAACCAGCTCCTGAAGCCAAAGAAACATACGGACAAGTGGAGAAGATGCATTTCTATTTCTACGTCTCAATAATAAAACATTGGTGTTGACCATCAGCGATGCTTCAAGCAGCAAAATATCTCGTTGTGTTTCTTGTTACCTTTCTTCTTTTGCCTCTGGGCTTCCCTGTGATGGAGAAACCACAGGTGTTGTTTGTTCTTTCCTCTTTTCATCTGAAGGTTTGTCTCCACCACCAGGCTCATCTGGAGTACAAGTGACAGAAATAAAGGAAGTGAGAAAATAATAGAGTGACACACGAGAAGGCCAGCACTCAATGCTGTGAAGTTAATTCTTTCTTATGCTCGACAGCTGAACAGCTCTGCTTGAAGGGATGAGTGCCAGCATCACAGCTTTCCTTCAGTGGCTTCCTATCATATTAGTAGTGTTTCTTGACAATATCTGTGCAGGCTGTAGGAACGGACAGGACACATGGGGAGACAGAGGGGAAAGACATGCAACAGTGGTCCCTGGAAATTTGGGGTTGAAACTGGAAGCATCTTTGTAACACCAGCATGAACAGAAGCAGCAGAAAATATCACTGCAGGAGAAGCCAAGTGACCTTATAGTTTAGGGAATACAAACACAGCATTACACAATGAGGTAATGATAATGAAATGCAGATAAGAGACATCTCAGGCACAGGAACAGCCAGACGTTTCACTTGGGACATTAAGAACATTGTCATGATGTGATGTTTAGCCTACATTACACCGTAACTCATAAGCTGTTTTTGAAACTTAAATCTTCTCTGGCTGATGCTTAAAATCAGTGTGGATGTCTTTATGAGACTGCTGGCGGCTGTTTATTTGTTTGTGCTGCTGAACACCTCACTCGCTGGCACTGTGGGCTGAGAGTAGATGTAAGCGATTTTTGACAGCTGGTGTACCTGAGAGAAGGATGTCTTACAATGGCAACAACATTGGCCTTTCCAAAATTGGCCTTCAGAAAGCTGTTACCAAACATTTACAAAAAAAACAAATGCTGTGATTGGCGTGGATTACGCACAACATTTTGGGATCTCCAGAAAAACTACATAGGCAAAATGACTGACACAGATAGGCAGAACTGAAGTAATAATTACCCAAAAGCTTCTTCCATGACTTGATCAAGGACTTGGCTAGGGATGTCACCTCCTCGTCAGTGCTCTGCTTGCGGATGGCGTTAACGGACATCCCGATTCTGGTAGACTGTGGAGAGACACTGTGTCAGTGGGCTTCGGGGTTTGAGTACTGCCCGTGTCAACGAAGTGCCTCTAAGGAGAAATGAGCAAAGATACCTGAAGCAGCTCGAGAGTCATGGGGACACAGCGCAGCTCCTTCAATAGGTCCAAAGCCCCAGCCTGCAGAGGAGAGAGGAGGTGTTTGGACGCATTACAGGTCATGAGATATGATAAAAATGTGATACATAAAACAATATAATCAGTAAGCAGTGATCAGTTTGCTCCATCACAGGTGGACATTAACTCCTGCATCAGTACGGTCATCTCATGATTAAGATATACTGTGCGACTCTGCAGGGTTAAGTTACATTTATTAACAGTAATATTTCAGATGTAAGTGGGTTGGACAAAATTGATTACTTAAGGAAGTGTTAACTAGTTATTATACCTCGTGTGAAGGAAAAAGTAATCTATTTTAGATGCAAGTTAATCAATAATGTTCAGAGGTAAAACAATTACTGATTAACTGACCAGCCAAATGACGGAAAATGAATCTGCAACTGTTTTGATAACTGAATGATAACTAGAGGGAATTATCTATCTAAAATTACAAACACTGTAGGAGCTGCACAAATGTGGTGATTAGGTGCTTTTCTTGTCTTAAAGTATATTCAGGTGAATATCTCTCAGTTTACTGTTGGTAGGAAATAACAAAACAGATCAATGTAAGTTATCACTTTGGGATCTATGAAATGTCGACATGCCACTATTTTCTAACTTGAAAATAATAAACTCGTTATTCGATAATAAAGCTAATCGTTTGTTGTAGGCCCCATAACCGTTATTACATTAACTTAGATTACTTAGTGCAGATACAAGTGCTAGGCGGCTAAGGTTAAGCGTCCAAAACAGTCAAGGCACTGGCTACTTAGCCAAAATCCTAAAACACAACGGAAAAAAACCCTTAAACATAACAGTGTACATCTATTTCAGACTTTTATCTGTCTGCCTACTTTCAGTTACCTTACAGTAGCTAGATCCAACATGTTATTGCGTTGTAAGTCGCAATGCTAGCAAGAACTTGTGAGCGCTACGTGGCTAACGGCTAGCAACCCATAGAAACAACGTTAACATAAACACACTTGGAAGCTAGCTATTTGCGGCTAGCCAGTTAGTCAACACAGGGAGCGTATATTAGCCGTGGAGCTAATTGTTGAGGGTAACATTGTAGTTACCGGTTACAAATATACTCTGTTGAAAGGACAGGCTAGTGCAATACCGTGTTGACAGCGACTTAAATGGGTAGAGGCTCAATTAGCTAGACAGTCAGGAGCTAACCCCATCACAGTCCATTAGCGCCAACGTTAGCTAAAAATCATCATCACCCTGATCGGCAAAACAGACGGGCAGGTATGCATTCATTCTCCTCAGACATCTCACCCCGTTCTTCTTCTGCGCCATTTTATCCATCTTCTTCGCAATTCTGATAATCTCCTCTTCCTCCTTTTTGCCCATAATGACTGATCTGATGGAATCCAAAAATTAGAAGCAAATAAGAAAGAAAATTCGCGACAAAGACCACGCCACTGAAGTGAAAGCGGCGGTGTCTACTTGGTGGACCGGGTCCGCACAGCCGCACACGCACCCTCCGCTGTGTAGCAGACCTGATTAGTTGATGCATGATGAGTAAAGGGGGAGTTAATCGAGACAGGAGAGGTGAGATCAGGTTTTCACCAAGTGTATTAATCAAACAAAAGGGCACATCTCCGTGAATATCTACAAATATCTCTGCATTTCCTGTACTTATGCACAAACATCTGTCCTTCTGTTTACCAAAACAAAGCCTGCATTTTTGTAGTGTAGCCACTTGTCGTCAGATGGCGCCAAAGTGCAACAAGCACATCTCTGCTTGTGTCAATAACGGACTCTGTCGCTGGATGCTTTTGTGGGCTTAATAGATCAAACATTTCACTAATTATCACTCATTCATATTTCTCAAATGTGAATATCTCCTGTTTTTTTAAGTATTTGCTCTTGTGAAATATCATTTCTTTTAGTTTGGGGCTATTCACCTCTGCTGTTGGGTTAGGGTTGTGATGGGACAATGGGTCACAAAGAGGACATTGAAAGGTTGAAAAGCACTGATTTAGGTTCACGTTAGAGCATCCATAGTGGTTGACATTTCCATCCCTAGAACAAGTCAGCTGAAGGTACATTGGGTGTAAAAATATTTGGTTTTGCTCCGAGCAGCAATCGACAGTTAACACTGTATTATTCATTGTAATTAACAGTCAGTGAAAGAGCTCCTGCCATGCTGAAGGTGTTTGGTTGGACTCATGGCTTTTGATGAAGGCATGGCTGTCGTGCAGATCAAACCTATGACCTTTGACTAACAGGATCTAGGCCACAATGATGGCACACTGTTGATCTTATGCTGCATTTATGTGGCACTGATTGACTCACTAATTTGGATCTTACTAATCCAAACAGATCAGCATGTGACATTACCACCAAGTGACTGAAGGTTAGGCAATGACTGCATAAGATTTCAGCAAAAATGCACTTTTTCTGTTATATACAGTATACAGTACAAACATGTCAAATATTTTGGCAAAATTCATATTATTTTTCACTGCTTCACAAGAGTTATTGGTCAAACACAGGAAAAGTATTAATGAAGCTTTTATTTTATGCTCATCCACACTTTGAACACTTGATGTAATTGGACATTTCCTCATACTGGATGACCTACTGAGTCCCTTCCTTCAATCCCCCCACCAGCCAGTCTCCATCTTCCAGCACTCTGCACGTGCTAGTAGGAGGTATTAGCAGCTTTTTCTCAGGCAGTTGGTAATTGGCACACTGTCTGCCAACTTGCAACATGACCACACGGCTCTCACCCTGTGATGCACAATCATTTGCCACTGAACGAAAGCTGCTACATGGCACAAACCTCTGGATGTACTGTGTTAGCCTTCCAAGTTTGGATACAAAGCTGTAATAATTCTTGTTGATAACATTCACCAGGATATTCAACAAGTGCAAACATTCATATATTATGTGTTCTGAAATGTAATGTGGATTTCCAATACCTGCTGTGAGGTAAAAGTGCTGTCTTAAGATCCTATTCTACCTCATGCTGTTAGCAAGGGCGCAAAATCTTTAACCTAATCCCTCTTAGGCCAAGACTTCTCCAATCTGATTATGCAGGCTGCTTGCAAATTAGAAATAGTCCAAGCCACCTGTGGTATCTGTTTGGAGCGGTGAAGATTTACTAATGTCATCTGACCCGGACATATACCTTCATGAACTTTCACCACCTCCTTCATCATTTGCTTGTTTATTTTGGCACCCATTAAGCCTTTTACTCTACCCGATCACTCCTTTACTCTCTCACGCTGTCTTTTTGTGGAAATGGCAGACGAGACGTTTGTGAGGCAGAGAGGGCTCCTGGAACATTTCCTTTTTGCTTTTTTTGCGGTACAAATTTTCAGCATGTTATGATACGGCTCTTCTGTATTTCCTTCATTTGTTACCTTTACCTTGATGTGCTGATTAAGTGTGAGCAAAGATTAAGCAAATTGGCCATGATGTTGCATGTCCCAAAATAGCCCTTGAATGCTGCTGAGAGGCTTTGACCAGCGCCTGCAGGAATAACGGATGCACACTTCCTGCTGTTTGAAATGTGAGTTTTATGGTAAGTCTTGGTCATTACATTTCTATTGACATGTTTGTTTACCAGTTATTTTCGTAAGTATCTACAGGGTGTAATTTGCCTCATTAGTTGCTGTTTCAGGAGTGTATGGCCTTTGTCAGCCACAGCTACATAATAACTACATCTAGTTAGGCTTGTTGTGTTGCTCACGGTAGCAGTGTGGGTTATTATTTTACACAAAAGTGATGTAGAATCTGTTGTGAAACACCGTTCCTCAGACTATGTTCGCTTTACTGTAGAATATTATACAATTTATGAAACATCCATCAGCCTACACAACAGAGACTGTGCTATTCTACCATACTGTATTTAGGCCTACACATATTATGCAACGATAATGTCATCTATGCTCATTTTATCTATTAGTGCATTAATATACTAAAATATCTAAAATATTACATGGAAAACTGCATGTATGTTAAACAGCTAAAGAACATTACTCAAAATGTAAAAAATTATAATATACTGTACAATATACACATGAAATTTACAACGACCACACACACCCTGACAGTGTTTCTTCAGTTAAAATGTAATATCATGCAGCTGCCTCATGCTTCTAGTCCACAGTAAATATATGCTGAATACTGCTTACAGTGTTGTTTTCAGTGCTCATATGGGCGCATGTTTCAGATGAGGATTGAAAAATCAGTTGCAATCAATTCCAACAGCGACAATTTTTGACAACGACCTACTTTTGGCAGAGCATTAGAGCTTAGAGTTAATGTTAGTGTGACATGGAAACTGTTTTTAGCCATGTTGTGATGAACCTAATTGTAAAGATGGATAGCGGAGAAGTGGATTGTACTACAGGACTGGTTTGAGAAGTTTCTGCACACATTTTAACATCTCTTTCCCACCTTAAATACTTGTTATTGTTAGGCAGGCTTCCTGTCTCAGGAAGCAAACTACAAACTAATAAGCTTGTGCAAGTGTGCGACACTCATATGTTTTAGTGGAGCATCACTTCTAAAGCACAACTTAATATAATTTGAATGTAACTGCAGTAACAGATGATCAGCTCTCTGCCTTGCTCTGCTTTCTTTCCAGCCATCTCCACACAACATGAGCAACACACCTGTCCAGGACCCTCCTGTCCAGGACCAACCTGTCCAGGAACTGTCCTCTGGCAGTGGGCAGACGTTACCCTCCCGACCCTTCCAGCCCAACGTTGATCCCACGGTGTCTAAAAGAGTATGTTTCTACAAAAGCGGTGACTATAAATTCAGCGGGCATCGCATGGTCATCAATGCACGCACCTTCAAGACATTTGATGCTCTACTGGATGCTCTGTCCAAAAAAGTGCCTCTGCCATTTGGAGTGAGGACCATCACCACACCTCGCGGGACCCACGTGGTTAGGGCTTTGGATGACTTACACGATGGGGGATCATATGTGTGTTCTGATCAGAAACGGGTGAAGCCATTAAACCTGGATGAGGTGAACCGACGGCAGGTACCGTGGAACACCACCAGGCCCTTCAGTGCAGGGCGCCGGAAGCGGCAGCGACTCCAGTTTGGTCAGTTTGGCAGAAGGAATGAAGTCGCCAACAGGCCAGCAAAGGTCACGGAGAGGGTGGCAGTACGAACACCAAAGAAACTTGAGGTCATCAAGAACAGGGACCCCACTGTTAAACGCACAATTGTGTTGCAGAGAAGAACAGCACCAACATTTGATGCATTACTGGATTACCTTTCCCAGATCCTGCAGTTCCCAGTGCTGAAACTCTTCTCGACAGATGGCAGAAGAGTAAGTATTTGGCAAACTCAAAATGGACAATGACAGTGGTTTAATGCTAATTTAAGGCAACTCCTGGAAATACAATCAGCTTCTTTTGTGAAATGGGTGCAACTTAATCTGGTCCATGTTAAGTTTATATGTGCTTAAACATAGTTTAACCCCAATGAGATATAACATGCTGATGGGTGAGCGTTAGAGGTGCTGGTAGGTGGATTTTGTTACTTTCAGACAAAGCCAGGCGGGTTGTTTCTCCTTGTTACCAGTTAATGCTAAGCTAAAAATTATTTCCTGACACATATTTACTTTACAACAAGAAATGAATGATTAACCGGGAGATAAGATCTTGTTTTTGCGACTTCTCAATTAGCACCGTTTCATGTGAATCCATGATGCCTCTGTTGTTGTCCTTGTATACACTTCTATCTTGGGATACTTAAGGCTAATGTCTGGATCACACTCACTCACAGGACAGTCCTTAAATGTGAGGTTGAAGAAAGCTGTAGGCAGACAGACACAAACACACATCAGTGTATTATCTGCACACTATTCCTTCGCATAAACAATCACTTTTTTAGAGTTTGACAGTTCATTCTCGATCTTGGAAACAGAAGTTGGCAGAACAATCCACTTCCTAACTGAAGTGAGTTTTGATTTAATGACAGATTTGAACCAAAAACATCCAAGAAATAAATCATGAGATCTATAAACAGCATCAATCGTTCGTGGAGGACTGCTGATCATGATAATTGTCAATTTGGTTTTTAGATTCTTGTTTTGGGAGATACAATATCTATGTACACAGAGCAGCACAACTAAAATAAAGTACTGTTGTGCACTTATCGTTCACTATAAGTTGTATTACAGGAATTAGGAATCAAGACTTTTACCCTGTTACTATACACATTATAAGTATTCCAAGAAGCATTAAGTGGTGCTATCAACATCTTTACCCCCTGGTGAGTTATCAGTCTGTAATCCCTCTGTTCACGTGTTCCTTAACAGCAACAGGCTTTCTGTTGAAGGTCATGAGTGGTGAGAACCTCTAAATGCATTTTATTCCTCCAGAACTGCTTCATCATCTGTGATCTCTTGTCTGTTCTGCGACCATATGTCCATTTGAAAATGTCATGAAAATGTGCTTCTGCTCATCTCTCAGGTTGATGGTCTTGCAGCTCTTATCCTGTGCTCTGGAGTTGTTGTAGCAGCAGGCAACGAGCCATTCAAATTAGGAAACTACAGTCTTCACAGAACGGGGCAGATGGCACAAGCAATGTACATGGATACTGTGGAACCAGCTATGTTGCAGCCCAGAGCTCGTAAGTGTTACTCAGTACAACTGTACATTGTACACAAAGCCTTGACAGACAGCTGAACATTTCACTGTGTAGACGTGTATTTTGTCTTCAGACTTAAACATTCAAAGAGTTTATTTTTTAGACAGCTGGCATAACATAGAAGAAAGTACAATCCCATCACTTCTGTTTATCTGTGATGATCCTAAAATGTATTTCATATGTAAAATTCAGGAGTTATTTCAAGGTCAGTTCATCCAGATTTGAAAAAAACAAAGAAACAAAAAGCATAATTACTCTCTTATTTTCAGTGGGTGGTATCTACTTGCAGATGGTTTCCATTTTGTCTCTCACGGTTTATCATTGAGATTTCTGCCACGACTGACCCCTGTAACAGAGCCCTTAAAGGAATAGTTGAGCATTTTGGAAAATATGCTTCAGCCTGTTTTCTTTCTTCTTGAGTCAGATAAGTTGATCGATACCACTCTTCTGTCTGGAGACTAAGAATGAGGAGCTAGGAAACATCTTATCTTAACACAAAGACTGGAAACAAGGGGAAGCAGCTGTCCTGGCTCTGTCCAAAGGTCACAAATTCTGCCTGCTAGCACCTCTAAATCACACAAGTTAACACCTTATATCTTGTTCGTTTTAAACCAAAGTGTAAAAATGACATGTTTTACCTGTTTGGATGGATCTGTGCCAGACCTTTTCTTGGCCCACAGCAGCTGTCGAGTAAGCTGGGTGCTGGTAGTCAGGTCGTTTTTTTACCTTTGGACAGAGGCAGGCTAGCTGTTTCCCCCTGCTTCCAGTCTTTATGCAACACTAACTAATTAGATGCTGGCTGTAACTTCATTTTTTGACATATGACAGTGGTAGAAATCTTCTCCTCAAACTCTCAGCTTGAAAACAAATGATGGTATTTTCTAAAATGTCAAACCAAACCAGTCTAGATACTCCATTATGCTTTTAAATTGTCCTTAAATTGTTTTTTTTTCTCTTTGTCTCTCTCCCTCTCTTTCTCCAACCACAGAGAACAACAAATCTATCTCGAGTGGAAGAGGATCAAGAAATTTTTCCTTATCCTCAGAGAGATATATTGTTGAACAAGTAAACAAGTCTCGAAATGGAAGCTTGAACGGCCAACTGCATCGTCGAAACCAATCATTTGAAACAGAGGTCAACCATCGTCGCTCGTCCATGGAGACCTGTGGAACTGGGAGGATTGGCAATGAGCACCATGCTTTCATTGTACCTCAGGAAGATGACATTGAAAAGTCTTTCCGTGTGAATCAAGACGGCAGCATGACAGTGGAGATGAAAGTTCATCTGACCATTAAAGAAGAGGAGATGCTCCACTGGACGACCACACTAAGCCGCTCCAGCCTTAGCAAGAGGACAGCTTGTGCCTCAGTTTCTGAGTCGGGGAACAGCTCACCTGACTCAAACAACGCCATTGCCAAAGACTCCTCTAGCATCAGTGAAGATGAAACGAAGGAGGAGAACCACCCTATGGGAGCTAGAAAGGGTGTCGGCTTTAACGACGAGCGAGTACATGGGAGCTACACTTCCACAGCCTCGTCAAAAGTAAAAGGTTTCAAACGCACTCCTACACCAGGTCCTCGGCATGTTACTAAAAAGTCTTCTGTTGAGAGTGTGAAGACGTTGACAGAGTCAGGGGTTCAAGAGAGCACAATGGGACATTATTCCTACATGGAGAGGACGGCTGATGGTGAGACAACTGAGGGATACTGCGTTGTCAGACACAGCAGCAGCAGCAACAGGCCAATCCCAAAACCTCGGAAGACAGCGTCAGCAGGGGCAAACAAGAACGGCTCCCACTCCTCCATCAGGTCATCGGGAGTAGCCGAGGTTCTTCAGATACAGAATAACGGGATGGAGGTTACAGAGACTGTGATGCATATTTATGAGAGTCAAGGCTGCTATGACAACTACTTTGCAAATGAGGAATATAGCGTAGATGGTGTACCTTTGCATGGTTCCACTCCAGCGCCAGAGAGCAAACCATCCACTGTCTCAGGGCCGTGCTCATCCAGCAATGATTGTGACATTGATTTTTCAACTCCTCATTCGCTACAAAGACAGAAAGAGGAGATGTTATCATTGTCATCAGAGCCAGTAACTCCAACACATGAGATTACGAGCAAGTCAGTGACTGAGGATGAGACCAGAACTGCAACAAACTCTCAAACACAGGGGACACTAAAAAAGGACAAAGCTCCTAAAAGTGAGAAAAAAAGGATAACTAACCCTGCTAGGAGTCAGAAGAATTCAACTTCAACAAGCAGCTCAGATAAAAAGCAAAAGGAAAGCATAAACCCCTCAAAACATAGCAAACATTCATCTACAGACAAGCTCAGCAGCAATGCCAGTGTGGGAAAAAAGAGTCTGAGCTCATCAGAAAGTGCTAAAAGTGGTCAAAAGAGCAGAGGAGCAGAAAAGCCTCAAATCAAGAAAGTGGGTAAGGAGGAAAAGACGGCCAGGAAAGAGCAAGCCTTATTAGCTAACACTGAAAATGTGAAAAGGACCCCACCTCAGAGACAAACCATGAATAAAGCAGCTGCTAAAGATAATGGCCATAATGTAAACACTCCAACTGGACGGCCTCAAATGAAGAAGAACATGTCGGACATTTTGCAACCCAAAAAATCTCTTTTACCTGGCAAAAAGACAATTAGCAAACCCAAATCCATGATTGAAAACAGAGCATCATCACCTAAAAAGTCTTCAGAGTTGAGCGAGAGTTTTTCGATGCCTTCTCTCAATCCTTCGCCCTCTGAAATCCACCAATATGTTGAGAGCTGGTTGGAGAAGGTCAGCGCTGACCCAGCGCCGTACACTGAGGAGGCCATCACAGATGAATCAGAGCCTCAGACAAAGGTTGTGTTTCAGATCGGTGGTGACTCTGAATCCGATGAAAAGAGTGATTGCCAAACTAATCTAGGTGAGTGTTATCCATCGCCTGGTGATGCTGTCAAGAAATCTCCTTCTTGTCTATCAGTCCCTCTTTGCAATGCAGAGCCAGCTACAGCTCTGCTGCACAATGAACAATATATGAGAGGTTTATGTGTTTCCATGCCGAGTGTCAGAGTCGATCCTGTACAGCAGGAGAACAGACTGAGGGCGCACAGATCTGCAGAGGCCATCGGTCCAGCTGACAATGAATCATCATCTACATCCAACCTTTTAAGTCCCGAAGCAAAGCTAAAACCTGCCCTGCGGCAACTTTGTTCATCGATCCAGTGCATCAGGAGGGTGCCTGACACCAACACCATGTCGAACCTTGAGAAGTCCAACAGCCTTCCTGATTTCCCAACGCAAGTGGCTTCAGTGTTCGGCTCATCGTGTAAAGCCTTCCTGTCATTCTTATCAGTGATGACTCTGCGAGACGTCTTAACAGGATCTCCGCAGGGAGATGTCAGCCAATCGAGATGCAACTCCGAGGCCATGCTGATGATGGAATCCTTGCAGAAAATTTCTGCCATTGACGACGAGCAAGAGCAGAGGGCAAGTTTGACGGATCTGCAAAGCAGAGCGTCTTCTAACCTCAGAGAACGCTGGAAGGATTTCCAGATCCTGAGGGAAAGGCTTGAGAGTGAACCGCTGTCTCCAAAGTTTTCAGAAACAGAATTCGCCCTGGACGTGGTCTCCGAAGGGGGTGACGTATTTGAGGATCAGCATTTGGTTATTGACGAGCTGATGGAGGAACTGAATATGCCGCAAGACCTCAGGGCACAGATTTCTTCAACAATCCAACAAGCTAAAGGTTTTTACCCTGTAGAGGAGAGTACTTTTGTAGAGACTGAAAGACCGTCAGACTCAGAGGAAGATGTGGAAAAATTTGTTGAAGAATCTGACCATGAAACAAAACAATCACCGGAGTCTGATACTATCGCTGAGGACATTACTCAGACAAAACAGGGTGAAGATGATAATAAGCAGACCAAGATGATGATGGAGTCAGAGCAAGAACCTGATAAAGTTCAGGAAGCAGGCAGTGATGTGAAAGAATCAGAAATATCACAGACAGAAAGAGATGAGCCCTTAAAGGACAAAGAAAATGAAGACAAGGAACAAGTAGAGGAGGATAGGGAGGAGGTTAATGACAGAGAGGGTGGAGATACAAAAGAGCTAGATGATGACGATGATGGTCAAGTGACTGAAACAGGAGAAAGGGAAAGGGAGGAAGAGGCAGAAGAGAGGGCAGTGACAGAAGAAAAAATGGATGACAATGGACAGGAGGAAAGGGAAGCAGAGGAAGGAAAAGAAGAGGAGGAGGAAACTGTTGAGAAAGCAGAGGAAGGGACAGAGGAAGAGATGACACTGTATGAGGAGGAAGAGGGGGAGGAATTAAACGTGGGAGAAAAAGAAGTGATTGAGGAGACAGCTGAGGGGCTAATGGATGAAGATCAAGAAGCAAGAGAGAATGATGCTGTTGAGATAGATGAGAAAGAGGGTGTTGAGGAAGCAGAGGAGGAAGAAGAGCAGGTGGATGAGATTGATGAAGAGGCAGATGATGAAGAAAAGGGGGAGGAAGGGGGAGCTGCGATGAAGAAAGGTGGAGAGGTTGAAGAAGAAACAGATGAGGTTACTGAAGAGACAGATGAAGGAAAGGAAGTAGGTAATAATGTTGATGAAGTGCAGGAAGAGGAGGAGGAAGAAGAAGAAGCAGATACTTTTTCTGTGAATGTAGAGGAGGAAGCACAGGAAGGTGTCGAGGAAATGATGGAGGTTATTGAGGAGAAAGATGAGGAAGAGGAGGTAGAAAATCTAATTGAAGAGATGGAGGAGGAGGAAGAAACAGATGTTGTTGCTGAGAAAGATGTAGAGAATGAGGTTACTGAGGAGGAGGAGGGAGAGGAGGGAGAAGGGGCAGATGTGATTACTGAGAAAGATGTAGAGAATGAGGGAACTGAGGAGGAAGAGGAGGAGGCAGAGGAGGAAGAAGGGGCAGATGTGGTTACTGAGAAAGATGTAGAGAATGAGGCTACTGAGGTGGAGGAGGATGAGGAGGAAATGGAGGAGGTTATTAATGAGGATGATGGAGAAGATGTTTTGAAAGAAAATGATGAGGAAGAAGAGAAAACCGAGGTAGTTAGTGAGGAAAACAATGACGAAGATGAGAAGAAAGATGAGGAGGAACAAGATAGAGAACAAGAAGAGGAAGAAGAGAAGGATGTTGAGGTTAAAAATAAAGAAGAAAGAGTGATCACAGATGAGGAAGAGGAAGAAGAAGAAGAAGAAGAAGAAGAAGAAGACGAAACTGACAAGAACATAGAAGAACAAGAGCATGCTGAGGATGAGGAGAGCAAGAAAGAGCTGGAGAAAACAGAAGATAGTCTTGAGGAAGATTCAGTAGAAGAGGAAGAAACCGTAGACGAAGAAGCAGAAGGCATGAAAGCAGAGCAAATGCGAGATGAAGAGGAGAGGGATGATGATGAAGAAAATAAAAGTAATGAGTTCAGTGAGGTGGAAGAGCAAGAATCAAAGGATGGGTCAGAGGAAGAGCGTGTTCCTGATGATGCAGACAGTGTCGCTGTTGGTACGGACTGTAAAATCCTCCTGGAGGAGGCCTCGTATTTACAGCAGCAGAGTAGCTGTGAGGAGGAGACAAATGCAGATACTAATGCAGCACAACATGATAATGAGTCTCCAACCAAATATTCCTCTGAGGGTCAGTGTGAGGCTGATAAAGGTACCGGATCAGACTCTGTGACTGAACTTGAAACAGGAGATGGAGGGGGAAGAAGCAGCAGTCTACCACATCCAGTGGAGATATCGCAGGAATTACTTGACTTTGTTAACTCTGCCCTACAATCCTCCTCACTTATATTCACATATGACGCTCAGGGGAACATCAGGATAGAGCCAGATACTGCTCGAGTTGTACAAAATAATCTTACCTTTATTCCCAAGAGTAAAGAGGATAGTTCATACGGCTTAAAGTGTCTCCCGAGCCCGAGCACCTCAGAATTGTCTGATTACAGGCCGGAAACGTCGGAGAGTGGAGGATATCAAAGTCAAGACTCTGTAGATATTCTGACAGAGAGTGGAGAAGAGGCCTCAGAGAAACCCTGTCCAGTCCGCAGACACATGACTGATATCCCTGATGGGAGAACAAACATGGAGCGAGCCAACTCCAAACTGTCTGCTGCAAGTAATTCAGAAGCTTTGCATGATTCCCGATTAAAAAGTGGAGGGAGTTTCTCTTCTTTTGACGCAGGCACTAAAGCCTCAAGGGAGGATCTGTCTTATTTCAGTGCTGGAAGCTCACAAAAGGCAGACGCCGAAGCTGCCAAGGAAGACACACAGTGCATTCCTTTCGCCTCAGAAAAAGACTCAGCTGACGGGGTTTTGATCGACCGAGGGAGATGGCTGCTGAAGGAGAATCACCTCATCAGAAAGTCTCCTCCAGTCTCCCTGGGGATGTACGGTAATGCAGATAGCACATCTCTAGATACAGGCCAGGAGAACACCAGCGAAGACTCCCTGTCTCCTCGTAAGACCAAGCACAACCCTCTTGCAGCCATATCCTCATCAGAGCTTGAGGAGATGGCAAAGCCTCCAACTCCAAAGTGCACCTACTACAACATGCCACATGGAAGCGATTCAGACCCCTTTTTGGATGATTCCAGCTTCAAAAGTGGGAAAAGGGATACAAGCAGTGTCAACGGGAGAGGCTTCAGGGTGTCACCTACGATTGACACTTCCAAAACCTGGGCAAGTAAAAATGGCAGTCTGTCTTCATTTGCATCTGTCGAGTTTAAAATACCAGACAGAAAAGTGCATCCTGAGGGCGAGCCCTCTGCTGTGACACGGCCAAGAAGGACATCTAGTGGAGGAGGGAGTGTACTGCAAGCCCAGGACTCCCTGGACACACTTCACGTGAGATGTGGCCAATACTGTCCCATACTATAAAGGCAGGACATTATGTTTCACAGAAATATTCACACATGCTGGTTCTTCATGTGCTTATAGTCTTGGATGTGATTATTTTGTTGTAATGCAGCTAGAGAGGTTTTGTGTCTGTCAGATAATCATGAACAAAAACTTCTTGCTGCCCCACCAGACCTGCAGACGTGAGCGGTGATTGAAGAGCGTTGTGCCTCTTGTTTATGTTACGGTTAAAATGTCAGTTTACACACATCAACACCAATGCTGTCTTTTTGGTGGTAACTGACTTAAATGGATTAGAAAATGAAATGTGGAATATAATATCAGCAAATAAGAACAACTTTTTTTTTTTTTTTTTTTACTGATTCTATGCCCCTGTCACTGTATTTTCTATTATAACGAGTACCAAAAGTAATCAGTTTCTTATTGAATATAATGCAGCACGTCACAGAAATGACTATCTGTAAAGGAGAGCAGATTTTATCACTTGATGTTTATTTTTTTAATGCTTGTTTGAGATCTTCCAGAATGTGCAATGGGTTTTCAGAGATTACTGCTTCCTAAAACAGCCATGGATGCTTTGATGCTCACATTGTTGCTCTGCAGCTTCTCTCAGGGTTGTAACAGAGGGTTACTGTGTGTTGATATATGAATTTATAAAGTGAGAACTGATTATTGTGTGCAAACAAAATTCCTAATTTCAGTATAAGGCAGCTTCTGACAAAATGATTTTGGCTGTAAATATAAAAATATTCAATAAAATATGTTTCATTTTTAAATTGTGTTTATAGTTTTATTTGTAACTTATACAATTAAATGGGCACCCCTGTGGTTAGTATTGCACTTTAATAAAGTTTTGCTTTTGACATGAGACAGATGAGGGAAAAAAAGTCAAAACTGATGCAGCAGAGGTCATGATAGTATGAGTTTTGATGCCTTCTATGCCTTTCTAACTGCCTACCCAAAGATTGTAAAACAGACTTTGTGTTTTTGTGTTTCACGTTTTATGTCTCCAAGCCAAAGCAAGATAACCGTGAAGACATCATCAGGTCTTTGGTATGCTCCATCCAGAGCCAAAACACAGGACTGAAACAGGACTATTAAACAGACCTTGAAGCGTAAAACCAGTGAAGTGCTCCTTTTAAGTATGACACAGCGGTAACTAAAATCAGATTTCTTAAAAAGTTCTGTGTCTACTTCTTTATTATATTAAGATAAAATATATACTTAAAGTGGCTACAAGTGATATTTTTATAATTACAGTGTGAGAATAATGTGGCAATGGGAAAGAGGTCGCTCATAAAGATAAAGATAAAAATGCCACCCTGCACCATCTTTTATTCAACAATCACTAACAGCAATTTTCCAAAAGAGGAACTGATTTAATGCTTTAACTCACTGCTGAAGTCGGTCAGTCGGTCAGTGGGTCAACTTAATTATGACATTGCTGAAAAATATTTGATTCACAAACTTGTTTGTGGAACTACATTACTTAATCCACGACTGAAGCCCAGTCAACACATTTTTTGTATTGTTTTTAAAAGCAGTTTTTCAGTTCACAAAACAGTAATCCTCTGTTTCATGGAAATTACATATGTAGTTTAGACACAAAATGGTGAGAATAATTCCACTTATGATGATTGGCCAGAAGCGTCTCTCGACTGTAGTGACATTTGACTTTTATGAGGTTATTAACTAAGAGAAGCACGTGAATTCAGAATGAGCCTTGAGCTTACAATATGCTGTTCATTCAAAGCCCAAACTCCAGCCCAGCCCTGACTCACACTGCAGGGGCTTCCTTTCAAATCTCTTTAAATATTCATGCCAAGGTGCCAAAAAAGGATGATTTTTATTATTCTGACTTTGCTATAAGTATCATACATGTATGTTTCTCTTCTGTCCTCACGCTTTGCCTCACTCTCCTCCACTCAACCGGAGGCAGGTGAGTGTGCAGAGGAGAGAGAGTCATCTGCAGCTGTCACTCGGCCTGGGTGATGCCCCCTTGATGCAGTCATATGCAGGCATATGCAAGTGACACTGGTGATGTGATTGTCACTGACAGACTGGCTGGAAATATGTGTGGCCAGAGGATATTATCCTTGAAATAAGTATAACAGCAGGTCATTTGAGAATCTGAACCTGCATAGTTGACATACTATACATAATGATTTTACGTGAATGGCAGAGGCGAATGCTGGGAAGCTACTATTTGTCTGTTTCCCCTCCCTGTTCCTGACCCAATCAGTCCCTGCAAACACACACATGCACGGAGAGAGACAAAGACCGAGGGAGTCACACAGAGGGAGAGTGAAAGAGAGGTCTTTAGAGAGTGGCCATTCTGGATACTTTCCAAGGGTTTTGTCAGTCACTATGGAGATTTGGAAAATAGCCCCTGCAGTTTAATTCCTCTGTTGTTACTATGGCTAAAGGTATCCAGTGGAAGCTCCACTCCACGAGATGAACGGCCGTCCTCACTCTGCTCACTTTGCACTTTGAGCTTAAGAAAAACTCCACACAGCAGACGTAGGAAAGAAAATTCCTCATGATAACCAGCGGTAGATAAAGTAGAAATATCTTTTATTTAAGTAAAAGTACTAATACAACATAAAAGTACTCAATAACAAGAGAAAGACCTTTATTAAAAACAGTTTTAAAGTAGCTGTGCAGAAGTATGATCAGCAGAAAGAAGTATCAAAAGTACAGTGGAGCTAGTTTTAACTACTTTAAATAGAGTTAAGGTGGTTCCCAAATGAAGGGTCAGGCTGGAATGAATACAAAAGAAGAAAGAAAACTAAGTTCTCATACACAAATTGACATTAATTTGTTGTACTCTTGACTGATTCTTTTCTTTATGGTGAAAGATTTGAGAGTTTGTCCTCTTTGACCATAAAAAAGTTTAGAAAACAAATGTCTCTTTGGTGGCGCCGCTAACAACTCACAGACATGTGAAATGTGGTGAGGGGCCCCAACTACACGCTGCTTTAAAAGGTTGAAAACCATGGCTTCAATATTTAACATTTTAACATTATCATATGTTTTTTTATGTTTAATCTTAAGAATCAGATAAAAGTAGTGGAGTAAGAAGAATATTCTCCTTTGCACTAGTGTGAAGAGCTACTTTGCACCACTGATAATAACCTCACCATCACACACAGACTTGACAAAAGCTCACTGGGGGCCTCTGGCCGGATTTACAGCCTTTCTTTTCACATCGTAATTTACTTCAGTCTGATCTCCATGCACTCAATGAGGCGCAACAAACTGCTGCAGCACTCCCTCCACTAAATCTGTCTCGTTGAAGAAGCCAATCAAGTTATCAGACCAAAAAAATGAAAGAAAACACAGAAAACTGACTGAATGTAAGATGGAGACACTGCTGCAAGCTGCACACTACAAACACTCATTTTAAGTACAATAAATCATTTATTTTGTGCAACAGTTCATCTCTGTGAGCGAGGAAGCCCCCGAATCTGTCTCTGTCTGGGTTTCAGATTGGGCAAACAATGTTGGGGAGTATTGCTATGGCTACTGTGTGCGCGGGTCGGTGATTCACCATCATGGGAGATGAAACAAAGGCTGTCTTATTGCTGCCCAGCGCCTGCGGTTTTGAAGCAATGACACCAAGAAACAAGATTTAACTTATCTGTTGCCCTGTCCCATTATAGGCTGAGTAATGCTGGGCCTTATTTGATTCTTCTTCTGGTCCTGTTGTACTATCTTTTTAATGAGCTCCCCTGCAGAGCTGCTGCTTTGGAGAGAAACAGGAGCCTCAGCAACAAAAATAAAAGGACCGAATGATAAATTCCAAACATCGCCAAGAATGGGAGCTATTTGGCCTAAACTGTGGCACTGGCAAACACCGGGCTACAAACAATAATTAGGGCCTACTGTCTGCATTCTGTTGCTGCAGTTAGGTGACAGATCAGCAATACACAATCCCTGCTCTGTCTGTGACAATCCCAGCCTCCTCTGTCTGTCTCTGTGGCCAACACTGGCAGAGCTGGCTCATAATGGGCCTGGGAGCAGGAATTTTTACGGCCCCCCTGCCTCTAAGTGAGTGTTGATCATGTGAATTTCCATTGCTGGTTTGGGGTTCCAGTGTTTAATCACACTGCGGCCTTGGTGTGGGCCCTCGAGCACCACTGGCACTACTGCATTTGTACAATGAGTCATTTTTTGCTTTAATATCTATCCCTGTAATTTCTCGTTGTGTAGTTTATTTAAGTGCCATGCTAGTGAAAAATATAACCTTAACTCAAGTACTGTACTTAAGTAAAAAGTGCTTGTATTTTACTGTATCTTTAATATTTCCATTTTGTGCTTCTTAATACTTCTACTCCACTACAGTTCAGAGGAAAATATTGCACTTTTTACTGAATTTACATGACATGACATACATACTTTGACATAAGTAACGTTTTTAATGCAGGACTTTTATTTGTAATGGATTATTTTTGCATCTAAAGCATTGAATATAGCTCCCGTTACAACATTCAAGTAATGGTTACATGTTAATATGTGATAGTCATCAAGTAATATGACAATATGACACTGACGGGAGCCATTCTACAAAATAACTACTTTAATTTTTATATGTTATGGGCACTTTGTTTCCAAAACTTGCAATTAAAGTATTTCATTTTGAAAGCAGGACCTGAAACAATGTATTTTTGCTATTAGTAGTCTCAATAGTTCCTCCAATACTACATACCACAGGGAAAAAACTGCATGTCAACACTATGTGAATTTACCTTTGGTTGATCTTGGAAATACTGTAAGTAAACCAAACAGTACATGTCAAGGATGCAGACAACAAGCGAGTAACTTGTCCTAAGTTTTTCCAGACAAAGACGGATTAAATAGCAGTTTTCTTTTCTTTTTTTTTTTTTCCAGCCCATGATGCCTCACAAAGATCAGAGCAGGTGACTGAGTGGCTGAATTTATCCCTGCACAGTCATATCTGGGGGGCAGCATGCCAACTGCCAACAAATCACTGCAGCCAACCGAACCTTGAAGGCAATAATGTGAAAATCTCTCTGAAAGAAATATTTGTGCAATCATGCTGTCAACAAACATCACTAAACCAAATCAGAAGAAGCACTGGCTTCCTCTCTCATGCTTTGTTGACAGCACAGTACACCCAGTGGCACCAGCACTGTGTGGTTGAGAGGTGTAGAGTATCACTGGCTCAGCTCTGCTGCCCTGCGTCTCCCTTCACAATCACTGAATCCCAGCTCGTCAGCAGCACTGCAGCACCGACAGCTCTGTATGCAGAGGTGGGAGGAAGAAAGAGACAGACAGTGAAAAAAAAAAAGAAAAAGAAAAAACTTCTCAAACATCTCTGATAAATGTTTGTTATCTGCTGCAGGCCAATCTGACTGATAAGAAATTGAAAACGTGCGCTCCAAGGCTGCGGCAAACCTGCCAGTGACGGGTGACTTTGATTTGCACCCCACCCCAACCGCTCTGCCTTTCTCTCTTTCCTTCTCTCTCTGAGTGTGTGATCATCAAAGACTTATGTGTGTCGTAGATTAGTGGGCAGCCTGGATGTGTTTGCATGCTCTGTCGCTTGCATGATGATCTAAACCTGATTAACAACTGTGAAGCTGCTGACCTGAACATGCTGGACTGTACTCACTCAAAGCATTCCACTAACAACATTATTAACTGCATGTATAATGTGCTTCAACACACACACACATGCACACACACAGTAGCTAATAAAAAAAATATTAGCATGGGTGGGTGACAATTTTTTGAGGCATCTTATGACACAGTGCTCCATAGAATTGATTGAAAACCCTGGAAAAGGACAAACCCATGCAGTGTTAAAATGCATTGGAAGTGCGTGTATTTGTGCAGAGCGAAAGAAAAGGAGAAAGAAGCTGATTAAATGCATACATCAGTTATAAAGAAGCAGTTCTCAGCAATGCATAATGTCAAGTACGAGTAGGGTGGATGATTTTTCTGCCATGGGAGGGCCGCGCCTTCTCCCAGAGCACCACATTTAAATGCCACTTCTAAACTCTTCGGTGATAAAAGCTGCGCTGGAGATCAGACCCACACCCGATGTGTTCAGAGCTTTCTACTGTTAATGGGCAGATTGGGCAAACACCCTGAAGAAATCCTCTAAACAACCGTCAGCAGCCCAATCTGCATCTCCTGACACTCACATGCTTTTGTGCTTTAAGGAGCACAATTACCAAAATGTGATTTCAGCTCGCGCGCAGGGAGGCTTAAGGTCGACCATCAGGACCTCTGATGTGGCAGAACACGCCAGATCTCACACATCCTTAACTTCACTGTGCTCAATAACACCTTAACTCGGTTTCATGAACGATCTGTTCTGGACCTGAAGGGCAACCTTCGCGTGTTCCGCTCTCTGATTGGATTGCCAAGGTGTCACTCAGGTCCCGTTGGTTTATTTGCATAAGGAGGAGACTATAAATACGTAATGTTTTAGGAAACGCCTTCCCAGGCGCACTCTGCCTATGCAGTTAAGACAAGAGCATCGCTGAGTTATTGTCTGCAAAGATACCAGCAAGATGTCTTACAAAACAGCTCCGCATTCCTCTTACAAAAAGATGTTCGGCGGGGAGAGGATCGCGGCCAGGACCAGCTACACCAGCCGCTCGTTCTCCAGCCCGATGCGCTCCTCCCGGGTATCCTACGGTTTGTCCTCCGCCCCGACCATCTATACCGTGAAGACCCAGAGGCTCCGGAGCAGCGCGGCCATGCCCCGGCTGGCCTCCGAGAACTTGGACTTCTCCTTGTCCGACGCCATAAACAGCGAGTTCATCACCAACCGCACCAACGAAAAAGCGCAGATGCAGTCGCTCAACGACCGCTTCGCCAGCTACATCGAGAAGGTCCGCTTCTTGGAGCAGCAGAACAAGATCCTGCTGGCGGAGCTGGAGCAGCTGCGGGGCAAAGGCACGTCCCGGGTCGGAGATCTGTACGAGGACGAGATGCGGGAGCTGAGGCGCCAGGTGGACCAGCTCACCAATGAGAAGGCCCGTGTGGAAGTTCACCGGGACAACCTGGCAGACGACATCGACAGGCTGAGAGAGAAGTAGGAGGCGTGGCACGTCTCTGTCCTCTATTGTGGGATGATAAAGCTGATAGAGTTTTTGTTATGTGCAGGCCTACGAATGAGATCAGTTCTTATCAGTATGCGCATGCCCTCTTATTGTTTAGAAACTTGTTTTATAGACTTCAAAACAGTTTCTTCTCATGAATGCACGCCAGGCCAGGCGCTGCGCAAAACCTGAGCTGGAAGTGCTGCCGCAGCTTTGTGTCTGAGTCAAGTTTGTTTTTCACTCATGCGTAAAGAAGAAGTGGAGGCAGATAAAAGCAAACAGGGCCCGGGAGGCAGGAAAGAGGGGACACAGCAGTTTTTAAGATGGAAAAGTCCCTCTGGCTGTCAAAATAAAATGCCTACTTTCTGTGTGTCTTTGCAGGTTGCAGGATGAGATAGCCCAGCGGGAGGATGCTGAGAACAACATGCAGAGCTTCAGACAGGTACAGTATGATTCACGCTATGAAATAAAGCCTTGTCACTCTGTTGACTTCAGGTAAACCTCTGCCTGTGTTATATTTTTGTAATTGCAAAGAGAATGATAATAGAGGATGATCTTAGTTTTCAACAGCAGAAGATGCTGATGGTCCTTGAGCCCTTCACTGCCTCACCTCCCCCACCACCCCTGAGTATGGGGTTAAAAACCTTAAATTGATGACAAGCGGTGTCAGAGTCATTACATAAACCTTAATTATCTCTCGTCTCACTTCTAACAGTTACATGGTGTGACTGTCCCTTTCCGCTCTGTCCAATTATTACTCATGAGCTGCAAAGACAGGAATGCTCTCTTCTGATGGCACAACAGCAGTTTCTAGCCATGATCTGAAATAGCTGCAGAGCAGAACTGACCCTGGTCTGGAACAAAAGGCCAAGTTGTGGCTGTTGAGTTAAATCAGGCCTGCAATGAGAGGAGATCTTTTTAAGTCTGACTGGTCACACTGAATAAGCTGAACACAAACGCAACAACAGTGTGGACCCAATGTGGTTATCAGAGCGAGAAGACAAGCCACCATGTGATCCGGCTGTCTCGTTCTGGGAGGGCATCAGCACATAAGAATCTCACTCGTTATGGGCTTGTCAGAGATTGTTCTTTATCACTGGGTTTCATGGTCAATAGTGAAGCAGTGATGAGCCATGCAAATACTTTCAAACGGGTGTCACAGTGCAAAAAAAGGACAAAAAGCAAAACAAATATAAGGTGCATTCTGCATTGATGCAGACAAATACAGTCTACTGTATGCGTATGTGAGAGTAAACTTAAACTCTCCAGTGATTCTATGTTTTGTAGGGTGTGCAGCAAGTCGTCAATACATTGCATGATCATGACCTTGTCTATACTGAATGGCAGGAAGGAAGTCCCTGTGGCCTGCCATGGTGGCACTCAGACAACAATGCAGGGTCCACAGCAGGCTCTCGCTCAGTCAGGCAGACAGTCAGTCCTCCAGCCTCGGGCCTGTTTGGGAAACCCTGCTGAATAGCACACTTTGTTTGTGGCATTAGAGCAGGGGCAAAGCTGCTTCATTTGCTGATACCTCAATTACCAGCCTGCCAACGCCCTGACAAAGCACAGCGACGTGGTGCCACAGCCCGTGCGTATGCAGGAGAGATCGAATGGAATTAAATAGACTGGAGTAGGATGTTTTGAAAACGGTAACATATTTTACATCATAGTGATTCTCAGTCATAAGAAAAAGAAACTCATCCAATACAGTAAAGTTATGAAATAGGAAGAATTAACTTAAGAATGATTGTAAACCACACAGTAACAGAGCTTCCAGTGGAATAACTACATTTCCTGTAGAGATTTTTGGTGAAGAATGCAGTTAGGTAATAACAAATGGGATTAAGGGCCTCTTGAACAAGGCTTTGTGGTTCTGGGTGTTCTACAGTGCCCCCTTTACAAAATCAAATTCCTTTACAAAGGGAGGGGAAAAAGCCCACTGAACATTGTTGAACCCTTTTCCCTGCGAGTAAGGACAGGCAGGCATGCAACTATAGAGCTTGATTTGCTCTTTTTAGTTTACTGTTAGTGACCATTTGGAAACTCCATCCTGCAGATCTGCAGTGGTGGGAGAAGTATTCAGATCCTCCAAAGTAGAAATGCCTCAGTTTAAAAATACTCCACAGCAAGTTAAAGTCCTGCATTCAAGATATTTAAGTAAAAAAAAGTATGGAACATAAAAATACTCATTATGCTCTAACACTCATTTCAGTGTTATATCATAAATAATATGTTGTATTATTATTACTTAATGTAATTTGTCAATATGCAGCCAATTTTATGTCTTTAATACACTCTTGGGTAGTTTAATAGTAAAGCCTATCTTATGTTTTTTATGTAAAATGTTAAACTGAAAAGTGATGAGCAACTATAAATAAGTAAAAAGCATAATATTTCCCTCTGAAATCTAGAGGAGTAGAAGTATAAACCATGCACTAAAAATGCTGGAGTAAAGGTCAAGTACTTCAAAACTGTACTTAATTACAGATCTTGATTAAATGTACTTAGTTTCTTTCCAACACTGCCAATTTGCCCTTAATTGTAGTTAAGACTGTGGCCTAAAAGGTGCTGCAGTGTACGCAACAGATGAAAATGATGAGAAAACACCTAATCATCACCTCCAATGACATGTGTCCAGCGTCTACAGTTCATGTTTATTGGATGTGTTTTTGACCTTGCCTCGCTACACAGTAGGTCGTTTTGTGTACGTGGCCGTTGTGTGAGAGTGCCTGTACAGCATGTGAAGGAACATTTTTTTCTATGTCAGCAAACACATAATGAATAATTCATGTCACCTTCACAAGTCTCCTTATTAAGAGTCAGTGTCACAACACAGGATGTGGACAATGCTGCCCTCTCCAGACTGGACCTGGAGCGGAAAGTAGAGTCGCTCCAGGATGAAATCAACTTCCTCAAGAAGCTGCATGATGAGGTAAGCTTCCTCTTTTTGTGTCCCACTGTGGAAACATCCTAAAAATGATGGGCCAAATAATTTGAGCTATTTGTTAATGTGCCCAGAGAATTACGTCGATAGGGTTCATGGTGTCAGGAAAGTCTTTGAAAAGTATGTACAAGGACATTAAAATGCATTGTCTATACACAATAATAACCTTATGTCATCTGAGTAGGCAAAAAATGAAAAGTACTTGTATATGCCTGTTCTATTGATGCTATTGCAGGAAATGCTGGAACTGCAGAGCCAGATGCAGCAGCAGCAGCATGTTCAGGTGGACATGGAGATGGCTAAACCTGACCTGACAGCTGCTCTGAGGGACGTCCGTCTGCAGTATGAGAACCTGGCCTCCAAAAACATCCATGAGTCTGAGGAATGGTACAAATCCAAGGTAGATCCAAGATTTTCTACAAAGGAGAGTATTTAAGAGTTGTAATCCAAAAACAAAACAGGCAAACAAGAAATTCCAAAGCGGCGTATTCAATGGACGACAGCTTGAATATAATCTGACATTCTTCACATTTCAGATCCTTTAAAGAAGCTATAATCAACATTTTTATGGTAACAATTGATCATATAACTACTTGTAGGTGAAAGTGATTACTGAGAGTGATGAGCCTGCAGGAAATGGTCACCTGACTCTGCAGTTAGTTTAGCTCTACAGAGCATTTTAGTGTCTTTCAGCTCTTTGTTTTTGTTTTCTGCTCTGCTACTTTACAGTTTTTGTCCAGTGTTGTTTTTGCTTGCAACAAGCAGCTGTTTTGATCTAAAACCCGCTGCAAGCTACCAGCTCAGCACTAAATGGCTGATAAAGTTAGCAGCTCATGGTGAACATAGTGCAGCTTTTAGCAGCTAAAGAGACAGAGATTTCCCTCAAGAGTTGGTGGAGACCAAAAACAGAGCTATGCAGAGAGTGTTTGCTTCATCAACTTAAAAACTGATATTGTATTAGTGATGTGCTCATAGCATGTTTCCACTGCCCCCATGTGGCTTAAACTCAGCTGATGCAGGTTCAAATTGTACCAAAATATTATGTTATCTTGAAAAAGCATTAAATCATCTGTCAGAATACTGAAAAACAGTGCAGAGATGGAGAATCTTCCCTTCTTCATGACCTCCATGAGCATTAAATCTGCTTCAACCACCAAACTGTAGTGTAGAGTCTGCAAGTCTCTTTTGTGGCCACATCTTTCATAATTTACACGCTTCACGCCATCTGCCATAGTCACTCTCCCTCAACCTCTGACTCATCATTTATTGAACAGTTGATTTCTCAGTTCTTCCTCCCTCTCTCCATGTTTGTCACTGTGGCTGCCAGTTTGCTGACCTCACCGAAGCTGCAGCCAGGAATAACGATGCTTTGAGAATGGCCAAGCAAGAGGCCAATGACTATAGACGCCAAGTTCAGGCACTTACCTGTGAGGTGGATGCCCTTAAAGGAACTGTGAGTATGCAACTTCAGGCTTACACTGTAGTATACAAGATGATGATGCAAAAACCTTAATGTTTTCAATCTAAAAATAGCGTGAATCCAGCAACCGGAGCACAGGAAGTTCAGAAAATAAGCTGCATTTGTTTTAGCAATGACACAGCAAAGAGATTAATATCCAGGGAGAGATTATTTTCACAGAGTTTAATTTGAAATGAGTTATTTTCACTGTCTAAGTGTCATTTTGTTCCCTCTTGGCTGCTGTCCCAGAATGAGTCCTTGGAGCGCCAGATGAGAGAGGTGGAGGAGAACTTCTCCCTGGAGACGGGCAGTTACCAGGACACCATCGGACGTCTGGAGGAGGACATTCACAACATGAAGGACGAGATGGCACGTCACCTTCGGGAGTACCAGGACCTCTTAAATGTCAAGATGGCCCTGGATATCGAGATTGCCACCTACAGGAAGCTGCTGGAAGGAGAGGAGAGCAGGTAACGGATGATGAGCTTGTTAATGCTGCAGGAATTATATTGTCCAAGAATTCATTAGATTCAACAAAGATGCAGATAATAATTTGAGCTGTGCTTTCTCCATTTTCAGAATCACCACCCCACTGCCAAGCTTCTCATCTCTAAACCTGAGAGGTAAGATCAGTGTCTGCATGTTGAGTTCACAGAATGAATGTCAGTGTCGGGTATTACAGTTCATGTTATTTTTCTTTCTTAGAAACAATGATTGATTCCAAACCTCATATTGAAACCACAACAACCAAGAAGGTTCTCATCAAGACCATTGAGACGAGGGATGGTCAGGTAGAATCCACTTCAAGTGATTTTCAATCAATGAAGTAATTTTCTGATGGTATTTTGAGCTCAGACGCACAACTCATCACCTTTTCTCTGTCCTCTAAAACCTTGTTCAGGTGATCAACGAGTCAACCCAGAACCACGATGACATGGAGTAATAATGTCTTTGTCTTTGCCAAACAATCAACAAAAGCAATATGAAGAAACACAGTTCACTTGGGCTACAAGCAAGCAAACAAACCAACAACACACAAAGAGCAACCAGCTTCTAAAAGTGCCTTTATACTGTGTGTGATGATCCAGTAAGCCTGTTAGTTGACACAGACTGTATTTTGCTTCCTCTCCTCTCTGCTGAAAGTATTATCTTTTGTCACAGTTGTTTAGACACAATAATGAATCAGCACAACATAGAAATCCTTATTGAGGTCTACAAAAATCTTTCTTTGTAACCAAAGTAGTATTTTTGATCAATACAGCATGCACGCTCCAGGAAACATGTATGCTAAAGATGTCACAATTGCCTGTACGCAGCAATAAACCATTAAGACCGTAATTCAATACTATGCACGAGGTGTAATACTTGGAAGTCCATTCTGGTAACGAAACAGCATTAGGCCAAATGAATCCTCATATGAAGAAAGGGGATATGGTAATCATTATAAGTAATGCATAAACTGAAAAAAAAACACATTTGCAAGTAAGTGAATTGTGCAATGAGTCTTAAAATCTTTAACTTTTCTCAGTGAGGTGAATGCATGACATGCATCTGCTGTTTCAAGAAGCAAAACTGAGAATATGCTGTATTAATGTAATTGCAATGATATTTAGGTTTTTTGAAAGCAGACACCAAAGACCAGAATAAATAAACATTATATCATTGTAAATGAGTGGATTCAGGCAGGGGTAAAATGATTACTGATAGTCAGATGAGTATACCTACAATATGTCAGGCAGGTAATATAGAATGGATGCTATCCATGGAGGGATTCATCTGCAAAAAGAGGAGTCCTCTGATTAATCTTGCAGCTCACCACGCCCTGCTGCCCTTAATTTAAAGGCATTTATATACACGAGAGACAAAGTATTAGACACATCACACAATATAATACAATTCAGTGGAACACCATCTCTAACTGTGGCCCAAAAAATCAAATTAAACAGGCTTTCTTTGCAGGGCTGTTGTATCAGACTGTATCAGGTTGTATAAGTGTACCTAATAAACAGTGTGCAGTGTCACACTTTTGGTGTTCTTAGTTTATTAATGGTATTCTTCACACAGTGGATCCAGTATGAAAGAGGCATATCCCTTGCTTGCTGATAAAAGGGGGCAGATATTACTGCAGTTATTACTCAAAACTGATCCACAAATGCTCTCGCTCTGAATTCACTGAGAACCTGCTGTACTTGAGTGCCATCTGTCGGTGATTAGTGTCAATTGAACTACCTCCAGTGGTGATGATTTACTGTGCAGCAGGGTGCGTTTGGTCAGAAGTAGCCAGAAGCTTCATTAAATGCCATTTCAATTTACTGTCTTATTTGACCCAGGTCAAATCTCGCGATAGCTGATCCCGAAAACGTTAAAACGCGATTTTAACAAAGGGGATCTCCGGGTATTTTAGATGATCATAAACAATGTTAGGCTGATTTAAGTAAGTGCAGTTGTGTTTCTGCTCATTTTAATTATCCGGGATATTTGCCAGTTAATTAATGTTGCTTGTTTTCGCCGGTCTGCCCCGAGAGATCAGCGTGTTTGTCGACAGAGCAACTTTCTCCATGTGACGTGTCTGTCGGAGGAAACGCAAGTCGAGGGAGATGCCGACATGATCCGTTTAAACTCTGTTTTTCGGTCCTTTCATCGTTTTTGTTATCTTGCTGTCGGTTAACTTCGTTAAAGATGAAGTTACAGGCCAACGGTTTGTGAGTGACAGAGGTGGGTGTTTTTTCCCCAGCGCTTTGTCAGTTGGATTTGACGAGCCGAACAAACATGGAGTCAAGTTTCAACAGGTTTTGAGTAAAATGAAACTCAGAGTTGAAACCAATTAGGATTGAAGCTTTTAACCGTTTTGGGGATGGGCTCGGTGACTTCGGCTCTAACAAGGACAAGAAACGCGTTGGTGAAAGTGGGTTCTGAGCCGGAGAACCATGACCCGGAGAGGAGCCACTCCGCTCCGGAAACGGACCGGGCCAGGAAAAGGAGCGCACGGTTCAATGTCTCGTGCCAAACCGGACGGCAGAGTTCCCGCCAGTCGCTGTCCGAGGTGCTGAGCAGACAAGACTCCGATGGAGCTAAACAAACTTCGAAGAAAAAGACTCCTGATGGCCAGCAGAGCGGTGAGTTTAACAATTGCAGTTAAAGTCTATACTTAAAGTGTCTAAAATTGTACTTACATAGAGTATATGAATACTTAGTGACCGTATTTAATGGCTTCACAGTGTACTCATGTAGTTCATGTATGTCTGTACGTGTTTGAATTGGTATGGGGCACACGTAATGACGTAATGAATGACAATAAAAGTAGGCTATCACGGTGATAGAGGGCCTCTCCGTCGGTGCATAAAGCAAGGTCAAGAACTTTTTTATTCATCTCTTATGAAAGGGAAATTTCCCAGTTTCTGGGAGCATCCTGACCTCAGATCTAGTCGCTGTGTTACTTTATACACCGCACCTCTGTGGTTCAGTTCGTGGATAGATGAGAGCAACTGGTCACTTCAGAGGATTACTGTGAATATGCCACTGGAAAAAAAGGTATTCACTGAATGAATGCAGAGCTCTTTGAAGACCAGCCTCAATGCAACATATCTCCACTACCAAAGCATCTGTTTGATGTTTGAGGTGTCCCTCAGACTGAAATAAACCAAATTACAGTCCTATTCATCTTAACAAATTCACGTGACACGGCAAATTTGCAGAGATGTGTCATGCTGTTTTGATAGGAAATACATGATACGAAGTTTCCCTAAATCTGCTCGAGTTGTCTGGTGAATAAACACCAGAAATTAGGTGCTGGTCATGGTTTTGGCATAGTTGAAAAAAGAAAAAGATCCAGTGATTTAATTGTATTTTGTGTGTTTTGGACATACATATGTAAAAGTCTTAACATTATTTAATGTTTTTTTTCTTTCTAGAGTTTTGTACTTTGTGTTACTCAGTGTGTACTTCAGTACATCTTCAACTCTCTCCACTGCTGCCGTCTCTAGTTCCAACTCCCTGCATATCTGTCCCAGAGGAAAATGCTTCTCCCTAGCTGACTCCTAAAATACCATCTGTACTGTGGCGTTTCCATGACCGTATGACAGTGTTAACTCCCGTTGAGTTTCCTCCTCTGTCCCCTGTGATGTTCATGTGTGTTGAGGAGTCTCCTCCCTGACACTCACCTGCTTTCTCCTGAGGACCAAAACAGAGACCTACCGCCCGATCAGCTTATCTGGTTGTGTCCCTTCAGTGTTAGACGTCCCAGTGGTGTTGAGATGTCAGCCACTGCTTAGTTCTGAAGTTGCAGAGAACAGTTTGACGTCAGCTCTAATAACTCTAGCCCATGGCTCCTATCTGAGCTGCCATGCCAAATGAGACCACACACTCCCACAATTAAAATTGATGGAACATTTTAAACAGTGTAAGGGCTGTTTCAGCTACCCAGAATACATGGCCAGTGTAGGAGGAGCTTTATGGGAAATGTCTTATGGTCAGTCATACAATCAGGTGTAAATATAAACTACTGGGCAGATTCTTTAATAATGGTGATGTTGAAGAACTGCAATTACCCTGCTGTCGATTGCAATAATGGCTTTTGTAGCACAGTCACACTGGATGGTACTTTAATAGATAACACACTTCAGTGAGATATAGTGTAGTAAAGTTGTGTGCATTTTACATCTTATCCTATACACTTACAACTACATGACAGTGGGTTATAAACCATTTATTAGATACTTGGATGATGCTTATGATTATTTATGCTAATTAGGGGACATAAAGTAAAATGTAAGGAACATTTTCAGAACTTTATTTGGTTATCAACCAGCGAATCTTCTTGACGATCCCAGGAAGGCCATTTGCATCCTTCATCACTGAAGGAGGCAATGTATGAACAACCCTTCATAAATGTGTTCGTATCTTAAGTAATGTCATAGATGATTAGTGCTTTTGGAATGGCAGTCTAATGTATACTGCTACCGTATCTACTACTATATGATGATGTATGCTTCATCAATAAATTAAGAGGCATCAGCTGGCTTACTAGCTGGAAATATATTTTGTAATTAGGTACCACAGAAGCATCGCAAATCAATGAAAGATTAATGCGTTCAAATTTTAACAATACAACAAGCCTACTAGGAAGTCTGTTGATCAGTGTTTATAATCTGGTTTAGAGCCAATTAAACAATTTGAGTGTGAATTTTTAAATGAAGTTACAAATTCAATCACAATTTGAATAATCATCATTCACAAAGCTCTTTATAAATAGTGTTTGGTGTGCATGTATGAATCAGTGGGACATGACATGTCAAACTCTTGAATTTTAATGGACAAAATGCTTGAATTTTTGCAATTTATTCTAAATGTCACATTGTGTGTGTGATGAAATGAATGAACAGTTTCTTCTTTCATGTTAATACTAAGGCCTTTTCAGAACCAAGAACTAAAAACAAGCTGTGAGGCAACAAAACAATGCAGAACAATCTATTACAAGTCCAGTGATGTGACGCAGCTGTGACACATGTCATAAGTAATTGATATCCACTTAAATTGACACTGCATCCAGCAAGTGTGCCCCATATGGCAAATATGTTCTCCATCTATTCCTTCATCTTCAAATCTCATCCTTTCATCTCGTCTCACAGTGGGGGGACGACCTATAGACAGCAAGGAAAAAATGCAGGTGAAGGAGGAGAGAAGGCATAAATATTGAACCAGAAAAAAACTCTAGTCCGTCTTTAGTGTAGATTTTGCCAAATTTTTTAAAATATTCTTCACGTGTGACTAAACTGCTTCACAAGCTTTACAATATCAACATTTTGTGTCAGTCCAGGAAGAAGCACAATGATCGTGTAGCACTGTAAGTGTAGAGATGAGCTCCTTCAACGTGGGTGGCTCGGGTTCACATCAGCTGTCATAGCACATCTGGCCATTGTTGACATAAGTGATATTGTTAACCTTGTCATGCAGCTGGATTCACAGGATCACATGAATATCCATATTGTCAGGCTTCAGGCTATGCATTACCTTGTATTTTAGTTGCCACAAGAAGTTATTCTATTAATAGCTAATTGAAAAACACTGGCACTGAACATTTTACAGATTAATTTAGGGCAACACAATGTGACCTGGACTCAGGTGCTGGTGGTTTCACTGGTTTTTGCAGTTTTTTCTTTTTAATGTCAGAATCAGCATATATGTTTTGATTTATCAGAAAAGCAAACTGCCAGTTATTTGATATGAATGTTAATTACATCTCTGTGTTTTGATATTGCAGATTAGCTGTATATGAACGTTTGGAAGGGGATAAGCTTTGTTTGTAAGGGATGATAATACTTTCCCATAGAGGCTGTCTATATTTAAGGATATTACTGTCTTTTTATAAGCATTTTTATGATGCAAGGAAAAAATGGCAACAGCACATGATTTGCTGAAATAGGTGTTGTTCTTACAATCAACACCCATGACAAGTGTTTAGCTTTGGCGTCTGAGCTGTTACATTGCAGTGTGGCCTCAGTGACTGGTGCAATAATTTGCAGTCTGCTCTGTCTCCAACACTACATATGTGTCATATTCATAAAAAGAGCAGAGCTGGTGTAGTTTCTGACTCAGTCCAAATAATAATGATTAGTTGCTAGGTATGCACCAGTACAGATAGCAGTATGAAGTCCTATTCTCTGCCCATTTACTCATAATGTAGGCGGCAAAGGAGCAGTGTCAGCAGTTTGGAGATATTTTAGGACAAGCAATGATGAAAAAAGTAGAGCAGACTACAAAATATGCTCTGCTAAATTGTCAAGAGGAGGGCTGAAAAACAGCTCCTTTAACAAGCAATTTGATAAAACATCAAAAGAAACAACACAACACAGAGTTCAAGGAGTTTGCTAATGCTAGCACCGGGAAATGTAAATGTCTGGTCCTAATCAAAAGGTTTACATTTGTTTGCCCTGCTGACCTAATCACTCACCCAACTGGTTTTGCCTTTTTGATCTGGAACCATGCTGGTACAAAAATCATTAGCTGAACTTGTGCACTGTATCGCTCAAGACCTTTTTTTTTTTCTTGGTGCAGCAGGATTCAGATGACAGTTCATGTAGCTCTCTGTTTTGTCAGCTCATTTCCCTCAGGTTTCCAACACAGGCTAACATTACCCTTAAAGGTGCCTCTAATGAGTATTTAGCAGGGGGAAAGGCAAGCTCGCTGGCACCCTGTGTGTCTTAATTACATGACTGTGTCACTCTGGTGACGGTGGTGTGGGGACTGACAAAGTGTGTGTCGTTCCACAGTCTAGCGGAGACCTCTAATGAGCTTGTTTTTCTGTCTGATTGCGTAGTTGTTGTCTTGAATCGTTTTGTGCTACTGGGACAGATTACACAATCAAAGGCCCCAAAACGGGTGTTGTGTTTGAATGAATTATACAATAAAGTGACAATGAAATGTCACTTTACAGTGTCCAGGAAATGAGGAATGTGTAGGACTATAATTTGGTTAGTTATTGTAGTTATTTTCATTTGTAATGCATTTTTGATATTTTGGGATCAGTTTGGTGCAAGACGCTATTTCTAATCCCCCAAGTTAGTTCTCACCTCCCCTTTATCTTCATGACTAATTAATGTCTATTGGTGATGGTCTGTCCTGGTGTTTGATGACTAGATCAAAGGTTGAGCGATACTCTGTGGACATACAGCAAAGGCTAGCAGGTGTGTTTTTGTGCCAACAATCCGCTGTAGCACTGGCTTGTAAAAATCAAAAAAAACATTACGTTTACTTCTTAAACGGTAAAAAATGCTGAGACATTCTCATAGTAGTTGTTACTTCTGCAAACATCCCATAAGAACTGAATTTGTCATGTCTCTTTTGCATTATTCCAACAAGCACTGTCTGCACAGAGGTGAGGAAGAGGAAGTTAGTCGGTGAGGAAAACAGAGACTGAAAATAACACAGTGAAATAATCTCATTATACATACTATAAAACCCACCCTACCATAATGAGTGCTCTTTGCCATATTAACCCCTTCTCATCCTCAGTGTAATATATTCAATATATGTCTGAAAGGTCTTCTCGTTGCCTAGTGACAGTGACGTCGCTAGAGTATTGACCCTTGAAGAAAATGGATCTTGACAAGGACTCAACAGATGTATGGGTATAGAATACACCTCTGAGAGCAGCTGTTGTATGACATGATCCTTTCGAAATGTGCTCTGGCATACGTTATATGTTAGGAATTCTGCTCTACAGGTGTGAACCAGAATTCTTGGGACGCATTTGGTATCTGTGTTGTCATGCTGTATCAGCAGCCCAGGGACACACCTTTCTTATTAAAAAGGCGCAATGCAATTATCTGCGGGGGGGGGGGGGGGATTAAGATTTATTGAAAACGGTAAGACATTAATTAAAAGCAATTATAATTGAAATAATGCATCAAATGAAATATATTTGATTAAAAACATTAAATACATTTAACTTGAATTGAAAGGAACGCACCATCTGTAAAGGTAATCTTGTTTCAAACATGAATTGATCATACAAACTGTACCTGATGAATACAGTTGACATTGTGAATCAGGTGAATTTCTTTTCCGCTCCTGTGTGATTATTCTGGAACCACCAGTTGGTTTGAGTTGAACATTCTGTTGCTAGTAGCAACCACCACTGGCACAGTTCCAGGGCAGTTAGAGTTTAACTGACATTGTTACATCCACCATTTTGTCAGATCTGTGACCAAGCAAATATTGACAGGAATCTTTGATCTACAGCCCAAACGCCCTCGTTGGAGCTTTATCTGTAGGGTCTCTTTTTCGTTAACTGTTTGTGCTTGTTCATTTGTTATTTGTGATTTCAGTTTTCCTGCAGTTAATTGACCACTCGCTGATATTAATACTCATGATGTGTCACAGCTACATCACATGCCACTGGGATTGGAATGGATTCATCTGTATTGTTTTGTTGTTTCAGAAGCTAACCATTGAACTAGCTGTCTGAGTCTAATGTGTTGCAACCACAGCAGTCTAAGTAACTCTTAATTACTGCTGGGATAACTGTATAGGTAACTATAACTGTATAGGTGAGGATTGCAACTAAAGGTTGATTGATTTGATTTGTGATTAATCTCCATGTAATTTTTGCTGTTAATTGATTGATCATTTGATTGACTCATTCTTCAGATGTCTAGTTTTATACAGCAAATACCAAAAGATATTCAATTTTTTTGTCATAGGAACTATGACAGCCAGAAAACACACAAAAAACAACCAGTGAATTTTGCCAGTTTTACTTATTATTATCAAAATTGTTGCATATTTTTTTCTAATCATTTAATCTCAGTTTTACATATACATACACATCCGCAGAGAGTCCACAAGAATTCAGTTATACTCTCTATGAATATCCACAGTACATGTCTTGGATATCTAACTCCATAATACCTTATGTGTAAAGTTGACAGTTGACCCATTGATGATGCTTGACAAAAATTTCATGCAATATCCAAAATGGAACGCGTTCATTCTTTGGGGAGTTTCCAATTAATTTGAAAGCAATTTTTCCTGTAGATTGTGATGTTTCTTGTGCACAGGTGAAATCATTAGCTTCATGGTGGCACTTGAGGAGAGCTGTTGGGTTACCATATACGTTAGGATTCATCCTCCACTGTCCACGAATGTAAGAATCTTGCTGTTGACTAAAATGTTGCACAGACTGACAAAGTGGCAGACTGCCATACACCTCCACCATCCTTACATTAGTACCTGTTGACGCTTTTAACAGGATGTTCTGTGAAAAGCCTGCAATGCCATGGTGTACAAGGTAATAAATAAAGTTGCAGAACATCCTGTAGCCTTCGAAAGCCTCATGAAAATAAAAGCAGGAGCATTTAACTCCTTCAGTTAAGTGTATTATGTAATCTCCTCTCCAATGTCAATAACCAAAAATGCATTTGACAGGAAGCTTTGAACCACACTGCACTGGCATGAGTGCTCAAGTACTTGATTTCAGTGTATAGAGCAATCACACATGCGCGCGCACACACACACGCACACACACATACACACACACACACACACACACACACACACATACACACACACCTATAATGACCCTGTTCTGTATGGAAAGTTAACATTTTCTTGGATGGGACTCAGTTATGTAACTGGTATGAATATCTGCACAGATACAAAGCAAAAATGATGAATCTGTGCAGCTGCAGTTAATGTTCAGTGTTTTCAGTCAGATATCACTCCATCTAACATTACAGGCAGAACGGTGACCAGGCCGAAATGATGTTTGGAAGTAATTCAACAAAGTAAACCAAATAAATGCAGTGCAAGCTATGTAACTTAAAATCTCTGAATCATCAAACAACTAGTTTGACGATTAACCCTTGGGGCCACGACCTCGATCATCCCTGAGCACTAAAGTGCGCTTCTTTTTTGCGAGGGTGTGTAGCTTTTATTTTCCTGTGGATTAACCGAGCAGCAAACTTTCAGCACGGTGATGAATGTTGAAGTTTACATTATGGTTGTTTGCTAGGTTAACCACTCACAAAGGTCCGGTGAAACGCCACTAAATATGTGGATCGTCTCCAAACAAGACAGGGTATGTTATTTACGGTCAGATGTCTTATATGAAACGGTTGACGCTGATTTGACAAGTGTTAGTTGTGTTGCTTGTAGCTGTTACTTAAAATCTATCATCATAGATTTAAAGGCTAATGTTACACCATTTCCACCATTAGCCTACTCGGCTTCTCCCAACCAAACAGTCCACAAGCCATTTTTTCCTACTTTTTTCACTCCATTTCTTGCATTTGTCACCCTTATGAATAACAGCATTTGGCACTCAATAAAGCTCCCCCTGATTTCTTGGTTTGATCGATCTGAGCAACCGTAAACAATGCAAAACATAGGCATTTTGAGTGTGTGTTATAGTGCTTCCTATACGGAAAATCACTTCTGGCCCTCCATCTGCAATTGTCACCACAACAAAATAGTGATGTGACGTCATCTGCAAACAACCTATTGATGGCTTTAATAGTGGCAGGACTCTGCAGTATTATGATGATATCATTAATCATATTGACACAACTGTGGCCTCAACAGGCTATTCATATTTAAATGCAGCAAAGTGACCAGTTTGAGCCTTTCAAACAAATGGTTACCTGGGAGTCTGCAGGCAAAAGCAAAGAATAATAAAGTTGCTGTATTCCCACACATGCCCTCATTGACACAAAAGCTACCCTGGAACAGACGGGCACTTGATGTTGCACAGTGAGTGTTGCAAAATTAGGATCCTCACAAATTACTACATACAATCTGAACTGGAGGCTGGGGAGAGCAGGGTGACAGGAGAAGGAGAGGGTAAAGAGCTCTTACTGTAGCTCGCAAAACAAAATGAGATGGAGTGTAATTATCTAACAAGTGTATAATGTGTCCGCTGGAACTGCACTGAGTGACTCAAACTGGCTCTGTTATAATTGGATAGATCTCCGGGTTGTGATTGATTTCCATTTCCTTAGACACCTTCACTACATTAGAAATCATGCATTGATTACTGTATTTAGGACTAGTCTATATGTCCTTATTTGTGTGTCCATTGTGTTTGTTAACAGATCAAAGATAATTTATAACTGGTGAATTCTCACCCTTTGAGATTACACACTCATTTCAATGTTTGATCACTCACCAGAGTATGAGCGTAATACAGATTTTTGACGTAGGTGTTACCACTGAGATTTGTAGCCACACAGACATTCATGTAGCATTTATTAACTGTTGATTAAATTGGGGACATGTTAATGCTTCAAAATCCCCTGTCTTGGTTATCACATCGCTTAGATTATATGGCATGCCACTGAAGTATATTAAATGTTTTTTTCAGATTTAACCTTACGATACAAAATCCTAGTTGGAAAAATGGCCATGCATTCAGATAGGGAAAAAAAAGACAATTAAACAACAGCAAGGCTATACCAACCATAAACAAAAATAAATGCTAAACATAAATGGATAAATATAGTTAAATATTTAAAGTTTACACCTCAAGTTTTGACTTAAACTAAAATTAATCACTGCATCATAAATCATTTACAAATTGAGACCAAATTTACAACCTAGACTGATGACAAATGAGGCGGCAAAAAATATTTGAATAAGTAAATAAATCACAATGTTGGTCAAGAAATTGAGATGTAGCTTGAAGTGACAATGTGATATTTACTCATAATGATAATAATATGAACCATGTCAGATATTTATTTAGAGTCTATATAAACAAGATTTTAGAGTAAGTCAAATGATGGGACATGAATAGAGAATACGTTGAATGTAAATTGCGTAATTGATCGTGGCTGTTATTAGAGAAGTAGCTCAAAGAAAGAATGAAAAGAGAAGAATAAACACAGAGAACAGACTAAGTCAAATATTAGATCAGATTATGAGCAATTCTCCATAAAGTGTAAGGAGGCAAAGAGGTTTGGTTTGCTCTTCTGTTAGAGGAATGAGCAAAATGAAGAAGAGAAGAAAAGAAGTGAAAGAATAAACAGGGAATTGAACAGCCTGGAAGTGCACAAGTGATTTGCACAGAAATTAAGTGTGGACATGACAAATAAAAGAGCTTGTGTTTTCTGAAACACGAAATATCAAACATGTAAAATTCCAGAGCTAAATGTCAGATGGTGCTAATAAGGAGAGCTTTTCATCCTTTGTTGATCTGGTATGTGCTGGTGGGTGTTCATGTGCACTGGTGTGGAGTTGTGTGTTGGGTAAATGAAAGGTAGTTTAGATAAGCACAAAGGCAAGTTTTTTCCAGGATGCTCGAAATAGTGAAGAATGCGGTGTCCTTGCTCCAGTGTCATTTGTGGTAATGAACGAGCATTTAAATGGGAAAAATGAATGCGTTTTAGGCAGTTTCTGCACCTCTTACAGACATAACCATTCAAGTGGGTACCACAGAGCTTGATTTCTTTCTTTCAAAAGAACAGTATGTATGCTGTTAATGGGCTTCATCTTCCCTTGCCTTTGTAAATAGAATTAATGATTAGTTTTGACTCAATACACATAATCACTCTCCGTTTCTTTCCACCTTTTTCTCTCCTCTAAGCGCTCCTGCATCAAAGTGTGGCAGAATATAATTTTAGAGTCCATCTTTGCATGTTTGAATGTGTGAGAGCAGAACTGATACAGACTACGGCAGACCTGTGCTATAGCAACTCTGAGCTTCCAATGCTTTTCCAATAAATTCTTGACAGTAGGAGGAGTCACATTCATTTACAGACCTCTTGAGATGTCCTCTCCTCCCATCCGCCACCACCAATGCCACCCACCACACACACCTACTGTACCTCTTGGGGAAGAGAGACGAGGAGAGAAAGCGGGGAGGGAGGAGTGGAGGGAGAAAGAGAGAAGAAAAACAAATCAAGAGCCATAAGCTCCTAAGCTGAAATGAGCTTGTTGAGGTGTGAGAAACAGAGAGACGGAAAGAAGAGATATGTATAACAAAGACACAGGCGTGGAAAAGGACTTGAGAGAAATTCTCCAGCTCAGCATCTGTAATGAGAAGTGGTGAGTCTTTGACAGTTTTCCACCAGCGCTCAGCACGAACCAGAGACAGAGGATTACATTTTTTGTTACCCAAGCAAAGCTGAAACAAAACGCTGAAACTGACAAGGGCAGTAAAACAGATTAAAAGGCGCAAAGGTGACCGGAGGGTGCCAAAGCGATGGAAGCTAACTCCAAGAAACATCGATTTAGAAAAGGTCGGAGTGCCACCTTCAGCATTGATGGCTTCAACATCACCATCGGTAAGAATTTGCAGGGTAGGCAGAGCGGGAGGAAAGGTTAAGTGTGTTTGCATGTGAGCTAGAAGCACGAAAGTGTGTGTGACGGGAGCAGAATGCATGTGTGTGAGAGAGTGCGAGGCAGCGCAATGAGGCGTTCGGCAGCAGCACAGTGACATCGTTAAACGCATCAGATTTCAGCCCTTCTGCACAACTTGCCACATTAGTCCATTCGACTGAAGTTGATGCTTGCCTCTGTAATGCAACTACACCATGGAAACAAGGGGGCTTCACACAAAAGCTTTGTGCTGCTGACGTCACTGTGAATTCATGCTATTGTCTTGACAACCAGAGTGTTGATGAACTTATGTGCTACTTTCCTTTTTTCCTCTTTTTTTGTTGAAGCGCTTGGGAAAAGTCTCAGGAGTGAGTGCTGAAACAGTGCCGAAAACAGAGCGATGTGTTCTGTGCTGGGGACCGCAGAGGAACTGAGTCCTCAAATGTGGTGGTATTCATGTGAAGTTGTTTCACAGCTTCGTTGTGCACACGGCAATGTTAAACTTTTACTGAGTTTCACAGTGAAAGTTTTTTTTCTCACCTTTGTTTACAAAATAAAACATATGTTGAAGCCACTGATGAATTTAAAATTTCAAGACTAATAACATACATTTGACTTTTGGATAATAAATCAATCACTTAAGGTGCAAAACTTGTTTCACTTTTAGCTACAAATCAGTCAGCATTGTTACAGAGGACATTTTGCCACAGCTGACAGTAAACACCTGCTGTGACAACACCAGAAAGCCAAAAAAGCTTCTAGGTTTCAACCCACAAATACAACTTTCAACTCAAATATTGAATAACTTTTCAATTATACTTTCAATTGGGATGCAGTAGGGCTGGAAATATATGGATAGTAACTGTTAATCGTATCTCTTTCTAATCTTATTGTAAAGTTTGTTAAGGCTGCAGTAATCGATATTTTTTATGTTAACAGTGGACCATGTGTTGTGTGAAAGGGGTCACTGATTCAACAATTCAACAGGGAATTGTCACTCGACTCACCTCTGCATTACAAAGTGGTTTAGCTTCTCTCAGCTCATTGTTTCGGCAGCTTTACCGTTGTTGTTCATTCTTTCTGCTCTTATCAAACTTTTTGTCAGACGTAGAAAGCAGCCACACGTTTCCCTCAAGAGCTGGTGGAGACAGAAACAGAATTTAGGGATGAATGATTGTCACTTCAGATTCTAATGTTAGTCCATACCTGCTGGACGTGTTAGAAGAGCAACTGTTCACTAACTCAGTTGCCACAACTTTACACAGCGATCATACAGTATACGCCCCCAAGTGACCAAAAAATTGAGGCTGCTTTAATGTTGTAATTTTTGCATTTTTTTTCATCTCAAATCACTGTAAAGGTACCACGATTTCTTCCAGAATCATTTATAAAACAGCAGACATGATAATGCTCATCTCATTCACGATCAAGCCCCTTACTTGTGAAAGAACATTTTAATCATAGACTAATTAATAGTTATTGTATGTATTAATTGTATAAAAGTATTTGCCTTTAAGTTTGTCTTTGTCAAGTCAGGGACTTTCCTCTAGATGTCTTCATACCATTGTAAACTTAATAGACCCAAAATCAACTTATACATTTTGGTCTGGTCAGTGCCTACATACTACTGAATAGTTACTACTGAAGTGCTGTCGTAGTGCATTTGTAAAGTTTCACCTTGGTTGAACTGTGTGCCACGAGATCAGTGCTGTTTTTATTGCATAGCGCGAAACACAGGAAGTACTAGAACGCAGGTCTATGGCACACACTGCCCACCTCTCTTAGAGCAGCTAAACATATATTGGTGATATGAATACACTGATAATAAAGGGAATGTATCAGTGTTAAGGGCGCGAGGACACAAAAAGAGGAAATCATTTCCAGATGTCTTTTCAAAAGCATTAACAGCAGCCCTAAAAGATTTTATGATCGCACAGATGATAGATTTTCCACTTGCATGGAGACATCCTGTCACCTCTAAAAACCTGCCTCGATCACATGTGGCCCACAACACAGCCACACTGTCCACAAGCATGGCAGTTGTCATGGTAACCTACAAGTGTCACAATCAATTGCTCACTGGGCCTTGGTTTCAGCCTGCACAGCGTTTTGCCAATCACCTCCTCTGAAGCGTGACTCCTAAGCGCTGGTACCTCATTGCCTGGCTGGACACCTTGTGTTCACTCCTCTATTGAATTCTTAGCTTCAGCTGTAGCTGGCAGCTTCTGCTCGGCTTCCAGCTGTGATGTTTAGTCGTGGGTTAGCCTTGTTAGCTGTGTTATGTTTTTGTTGATGTTACATAAGTCGTGTGGAGAAAACAGATTTGAACTTTTCAGCTCATCTGTAGTTTGAATGTGTCTGAATGTGTGTCTTTGTAATGACAAATGCAGTTTTTGCTTGGTGGCGGTTTTGAACAAACCACGGTTTTATTGAAAACATGTATTTACTCACAAGCTCTTTTGTCTTTCTTTCTTAATATCTTCTAGTAAAGACAAGGTTTGACACCTGGTTGGTCTTTTCCCCAACACATCTCTCTAGACTTCTGGGTAGCAGTCCATTGTGTGTACTGATGTCTAGATTTCACAACAACAACAACAACAACAACAACAACAACAACAACGACACATGCCTGTCTTTGTCAGTCCAGTATAAATAAAGGTAAATGTATCAAATATCAAAGTAAACCTAATGAAATTACATATCAGTGATCATTAACTGATGGTCTGTGGGTCACATCTGGCCTGCCAGAATATTAATGAATTTAGAAAATTTGCGCATCTAACTCTACTCACTACTGGAAGTCCGTCAGCCCAGTCCATCCTGAGTGATCCGTGATTAAATTGCCAATCTCTGGCAAGGAGCCAAAATGTCCAGAATTCATTTATTTTCCATGTTTTTTTGGGCTCTGTTCACACTGATATAGGCTCATAAAAACATACATTTTTTAAGAAAGTGAAAATATTAAGCATAGGCTAATTAGGAATTTCAAGGAATTCTTCTTAATGCGACCCCCAGTGTGTGGTTAGAAAAATTCTGGCCCTTGGATTAATGTAGTTGATGATCCCCGTTAAATATGACGGGTTTACATATCTCAGTTAACTGTGACACACATTGTATAACAATGATTATTAAAATGTGACTGTCTTGTCTTATTTCTCTTTCTCAAATGACTGAATACATATTTGGATTGTCAAATGATTGTAGTTTAAAAGCTATTAATGTGAAATTAATACATTTCATTAAATGAATGAGTGTTTGGACAAACGCTTGGAGGAGAAAAGCAGATAAAAGGGGTAGAGTCAGTGTGACACGCAGATTTCATACACATGAAAATAAACTTACGTCTGTTTCCATGGTGAGACCATGGTGCTGTTTTTCAGTGTTATGGATTAAAGCAAAATAAATAAATAAATCTGACTGATTTTTTTTTTCAGACCCAGTCATATGCCCAATACAGTTGTACAATTTGTAATTTGCCCTTGACACCTGCTAAACGATAGTCATATTTTATTTAAGCAGTGGCTGGGGGTATTTAAGAATACTGTATGTATATTCGGCCTCAGTTGACCAGCCTTGACCAGCATTAAACTGCTTCCATAGGCTGATTAATAGTCCTCGTAATAAACTGACCTTGTGTAAAATTGGTAAAGTGCACCTTTTACATACAGATGAACATGAGAAAACAATTAAATTATGTAATTAATGATTGTGGGTGCTGTTACAAGTTTGTCTTCATTAGTATTGTCTTAATCAGTGAACAGAGGCTGCTCCGGGTGGGTGGTGTAGCAAACCATGAATCCCAAACTCTGAGTTGATTAAACCAGACAAGACAAGACAAGAATGAGTTCAACCAATTCTACACAGGTTCATTCCGGCTAAAGCTTATCCACTGTGAACGTTAAAACCATTGTCAGTTGAGCGCTCATAAAGCAATTTGGCATGTGAAAAGAGCAGAGCTTCCTATTTCACTTCAGTGGAGCAACAAATATTAATGAATGCGTATGCAGAGAACAGACATGCAGTAGCTTTTTGAAAGCAGTAGCATCAGGGAAAGCAAGGGAAGTCTGTGCGGAAAAACAGTTGTTTCAACATCTGTCAGCATTTACCAGACTAAACATGCTGATGGTCAACTGGTGGGATGATGTATACTGTGGTACATTTTGTTAGTTACTCACCTGGAATCTGATCATTGTAAATGCTACTTGGCAGCATATAAACAAGAAGTCAAAAAACATAGTTCAGGGTCCACTCTGGCCAACAGGAAAAAGGATTGTGCCTGGAAAACAGGAAGCCGCCCCCAGTGGCACCCCTGACTGAAGCTTAAGAGCTAAAGCCTTGGTCGAACTAGTTTGAAGGCATCCCTGGTGGCACTGGCAGCTCATCAGAGACAGCATTAAAAGTAGGTTTGTATTTAGAATTAACATTAGTCTAATTGCCCCCCACCCTGACTTTGGCATCTAACCTTGTTCATCATCCAACAGTTATTGATGGTTTAATTTACTGTACAAGGAAGTTCTATGGGAAATCTGATTATTGTTATAAGCCTAACCAACAATATTGCTAATATTCATCACAGGCCAGTAATAAAGAGGCTATATGCTTTGCCAATGGGAGAGACTTAATGAGGCCTCCAAACGTACACATACATCCTCGATATCCCACATTAAAACATGCATGTCCATGTCCTCTAACATAGCATGGTTATCCATTATCATTAGGAGTGCCACCCCACCTCCACTGCACACAGGATGTTCATTGTGAGACATTGTAAAAAATATTAAATGTAGAACTGCAGACTGAAATGATATAGAAAAGGACTCTACAACTACCTCGAGTTTAAATGAAGGTCATTCTTATCTGCTCCTGCGCTGCCTGTGAAGGTTCTTTCATGAAGACCCATGAAAGAATACAGTCCCCACATGGAACACAATAGACTCCAGATCACAAAGACAAAACTAGAAATACAGTTAATGGAACGCACATTGAAAGTGGGTGGGAGAGTGTAAAAGATTTTAATGACGGTAGCGGAATATTAAAGCATTTTGTCACTGAATTTTCGGGAATAAAGAGTTCCTAGAATAAATAAAATTAAATGAATCAGTCTTTATTTGAAGACAGCTGGGCCAATTAGATAGTGATTTGGGGAAATTGTGTCTCAGATAGCTCTTTTATTTCAGAGGGGTACAAAGGCATGCGTGCAGGAGCATATTTGTGCTGAGGGTGCTGCACAGTATAACTGAGTGTGCATGTGTGCACACTCGCACACACTTTCCTTCTGCAGGGCCTGTCTCAATTGGTGGTAATGACAGCTAGCAACAGGGCTTAAGTGGCAACTGCCACTGTCTGTAGCAGCTGGATGTACAGTATAATACATCCATGATTAGATGCCATGTTAGGTGCCGGTGCTTGTGTCTGCATGATTATGGTAAGATTCTTTGTTGTTTTCCATAACCTTCAACATGTAGACGCTGAACAGAAGAGGCCTGAGAATTGAGCCATGGGTAATTACTGACACAACGTAGAAATCTAATAATGCAAAGTCTGAAGCTTTCATTGTCTGTGTTCATTAAAGTCAGAAAGCTTCCACTGTGTTTAGGTGGCCTGTAGATGCTTACGAATGCAGCTTGATGTGAGGAAGTCAGCTGAAGAGCAGCATATTCAATAGAAGCTCATTTCCCCTTGCACTGGATAGCATCTCCATCTGCTTTCTTCACTGATAAAACTGAAGCTGGGAGGGGTTGACTCAACAGGTTTAACTGGTTTATGTCCAAGAAAAAATGCAAAAATCTCCCTGTCTTCAGTGTTGTACTATAAAAAAAACTTCAATCACCCTGAAAAGAAGGGCAACTCATAATATCTTTATTTACTGTTTAAATGTTTTCCAAACAAATGATGGCATCAGAGCTCAATGAAATACTTCAGATAAACCTTGCTCTTAATGAAATGATTATTTTATTATTATTTTATCAATTTGAAAATGGCCACCAATAACATTTAGAGTTTCTAACCCTCTGTAGAAAACATTTACTGAGGTCTAAAGTTTTTGTCTTTACTGCTTTACTGATGGAGTTTTATGGTTCCAGCATCTAGTGGCCAAAAAGAGAACTGCATCTTCAGGAACTTACCCTCAGCATTCAGCCAAGGTGATGGTCATTGTGAAATGTGGAGTGTAATCACAAACACTGGCCACTGCTCAAGCTCTTGGCAACCATTTCTGACTATGCCACCAGTGCATTACCACAGAAACCAGCACTAGTTGCTGTTGAGAGTTGGCCAGTGTGAGTTTCAGGCAGCAGTGGAGCGCTGCAGAGTCTTCTGATGCTGTTTATCAGCCAGGTCAAGTTCAATGTTTAACAGATTGTTCATTCTAAGATGCCCTCCAGCATATTAAATTAGTTTGAATCAATATTTTTTTCCCTCAACACCACTGCTAGATGTGTGGATGTGTCGCCACTCTGTGAACTCTACACACTGCGTGCAGTGATTAGTGGGCAGAGATTCCAGTAGTTTACCTCGTCTGAAGTGACAGCAACAATTATAGTACTTTCACAATCACTTAAATCACACTTCAAAGCAATCCGAGGGTTTAATGGAACAGTAAATGACCTTTCTGTCTCTGTCTGAATCACGCATTTGCTCACCATCTCTTTTGTTTGATTTCAAGAAATAAAATACTTAAAAAATATAGACATAGAAATGGTCTCATAGAGAGCAGAATGTGCAGAGTGTCATTAAAATGAATGGAACTGCATGTAGGATGTTTTTGAACTAATGATCTCAAAGGAATATGCTCTGAAACACGTGGAGTTCATGTAGAGGAAAATGTGGCTCTCAAACAGTTAGTAGATAAATATCAGTAGATAGTGGATCAGAAACTTTTGTAGTTCATAAGTAGCCTCACTTAATTCTCTTCCATCTGTTTCTCTTCTTCCAGTGGCAAATGAAGATGGCGACAGCTCCACGAGACCACAAGCCAGCTTTGCACGTGAGTGTAACGTTCACTCCATGTCAGTCACGCTTCATTATTAAATATACTAAATTCGTTCATTTGAATGAATTCACCTTTCAGGTCAAAGCTCAACCCTGTCATACTTTTAATATCTCATTAAAGAGAGTTAATGAGGTATTAGTTACTTCAGACCACCTCATTAAAATGGAGGGGAACAGCATTTTGTTTTGTTTTCAAAGTTGAAAAAAGATGCTTCAGGAATAACTTTGCTGCTACTTACCATAATCCACCCACTTACCTTGTTGACAGTAGATTTACTTAGAAAATGTTCTCTGCTGAGGGTAAAATGTATAAAAGTACAACACATTTACTTTACATGACAACTCCAAATGTGTTGAGTTCATGAAAATGTGGTGATGAAGGTTGAAATACCCTCCTCTAAACAAAAGTCGAGTACTTGTATTAGTGTTGCTACATGCTGACTGTGTGTTATTTTTGAAAGATATAATAGCATTGACAACATACAGCCACATGGGGGCAGCATTACAAAGGCACTCAATTCTCTAATGCCCTTTCGCTGATATCCTGCATGTGTGTACTGTCTATCCTGTTTTTTTTTTTTTTTTTAGAAATGTGTAAATAATGAATACAAAATACCACCTGGTAAACAAATAAAAGCCTGATTCATGGCACTATAAAAACACCACAAAGACTTTCTTTTTTTCTTTTTTTTTTGAAGGCTCAAAGTCCCAGAGTGCTTTGTGGAATGCCATCACGGCAGGGATGGGGATCAAAGGCAAAGAGCAGAAGCCCCCCCTGAATGACCCACGAAGTCCTGAAGAGATTCTGGCTGACGATCTTCCTGCAGCTGATGAACCAGATGCCACAGAGAAAACAGCCATCAGGTTTGCTCCTGTCACACAGCTCAGCAGGAAAGAAAAACAAGAAGTTACAGTTCATTATTTGTTGACAGTCATGACGTAAATCCTGTGTGAGGCTGCTGTGGGACATTGATAGCCACGTCCAGCTCATTATCTCACAGAAGTGTAATTTACATGTAATTGCTATTCCTTTAAGTATGTAGGAAAGAAACAAGGCAACGTATACGGTCAGACATCATTCTGCATTGTGTGTTCATTTTGTATTTTGGACTCTGATTAATGTGAACTTGATTGTAAAGTTTGCAAGATCTGAAGTAGATCCTCTGCTTGCTTTCTGCAGAGAGGATAAGCTTCTGTCTGACATTTACATTCATGATACACACACCGAAACACACACACACACACACATACACACATGCGCACACACACATTGCTAATTGCTATGTATGGCTGCTGACCTCAAGGGATGTGGGCATGATTGATTCCACCTTGATAACAAGGACTTCAAACCACCATTAACATAATTTGTTGTCACTTTTAGAATATTGAGCGTCTTTTAACGCCTGATTCCAATTAACCTTGATGGCTCCGGAGATTGTTACAAATGCCGCAGGTGGCAAGAAGTGAGCATTTGTCACAGGATACTAAAAATGCGGCGAGTACGTGATAACAAGCTTTTGATTGTATGCAAAGTAGACAAGGAGTTATGGCAAGCTGATCTGGAGAGGCTGTTTTTTGTGTGTTTTAAATACTCACCAAGGCTCACAGTTTATGGGGTGTTTGGTAAGAGATGGAGGAAAGTGTCTAATTCTCTTCCTCCCCTCTCCAAAATCTCAATGTTGTACTACATGCGTCTTGCTGATTCTCTATGCTATCTCAAAGTGCTGTGCTGTTGTTCTCTGCTATAGGCTCCCCCCAGAAAACAGGTCTTTGTTTTTTCCAGAGTAGGATAGTGACAAGGAGAAAGTGATTTTCCACTCGACTGGACACAGCCTGTTCCTTCATTTATAAGCTACAGCCTAGATTTTAAAGAAAAACATAGCACAGGGCAGTGAAAACCACTCTCACATTCCTTAGAGGAAACATTTCATTTGTCCATAGAGATAGAGGCTTAACTCAGTGTCATATATATTAAGACATGTAGCTTTAATCAAGGGTGGAGGAGAAAAAGCCCAGCACAAGCTAAATTCTGCAGAGTTGTTGGCTGAGGCTGAACAATTTGTTCATTTCAGTAACACTAACAGTTTAAATAAAAGTAAAGTATGCTTACAAAATACCCTACTTCTCCATTTCTTGTTTATTTAAGTCATTTGACAGGTGAAATAGTGATTGCATGTGGTGAATTTGGAGATTTACCAGCAAATATGGCCTTTAAAAAAGAGCGTAGTTCACGTCTTTTGTTTTGTTGCATCCATTTCTTATGATTCACACTCCCCAATGAACAGCCATCTTCTTCCTCATGTTTTTGTCTGGCAAGTCTCACTAAGGTCACGGGAAGTCTTTGGCCAACAGAGCTGGTTAATAGAGGGCAAATCCATGGGGAGTAATGGGGGTATGCAACTGATTGACAAATGGTTAGATTATGGTACAAGGTGATTAAATGACCACGGAACTAGCAGCAATCCATAAAATGATGTAACCACCGTGTCACTTCCGAGGCCAGAGCTGGCTGTTGTCCACCAGGCGATGATGATTAGATTTTATTGGAGAATGGAGAAGGATCAGTTGATCTGAATGAGGGAGGACAGCAGCTATCGACTATCATAAACAGCTAGAATGAAGGTAAAAGTCTACTGAGGTCTCGGTGACATGGTGAAGTTTAGAAGATTTGATGTTTTTAAAGCGTTCCACCATTTTGATTAAACTCCACAGTCCTTTTCCCTTCAAGTATCCGAAACGCAAATTGAATGTGCTGGACCGGTTGCAGTTTTCCAGTCATCCCTCAGTTTGCAAGGCTCCTTGACCATCTTTTTACCCTTTTTCCATCTGTTTTCAAATCAGCGGAATGGCAGGCAAATACTTCAGATACATAGCAGCTGCTGAAATTGTTTTCGGATTACAGCTGTTGCTACAACACAAACGAGTGCATGCTTAGTCACACAGTGAGGGACAGAAAACAATATGCAGCCATTAGTGTATAAACACACGCTGACTCATCTGTGCGGCTGATGCCATGCTGTTGTTTCTGCTCATTAGGGATGCTTTATGCATTTTAAAGCATTTGCTAGCTAGTGAATGGACTCTGACTTTCAGGGGGAAGGTGAAACGGTTGATATTTTTGAATGGGATGGTGTATTGTAGATTGCTTTGTCATTGTTTACCCCGAAGTCCACAGTCACTCACAATTTGGCACATGTGGTCTACTTATGTTGTTTATGCAGTATGACTGTTCACCTCTGTATTGCCAGTCGCTATTGTAAGTTTAATAGTTGCTTCGTTGTAGTATCAGTGGTGCCCAAAATATTTCCCTTGGAGGGCAAAAGTGAAACTTAATGGTGGGCTTGGACCAAAAGAAAACACCTATTGTATTGTATTGTACAGTTGAGAAGTAAAATAGTACAAGGATCGTGAGTTCCCTAAAGTGCCTGCCATGCTGAGATTATGAAAAAGAATTGATAGTTAGGGACCCTATTTATTTGAAAACAGCATAAATATTCTAATATTCTATTCAATATTCTATTATTTTTGCTTTTTTTTTTTTTTTTTCATTAGAAACATCTGGTTGGCGAAATCAAACCTTATGGCAGGTCAGCTTTGGACTGTGGGCAGCACTGTTGTAGGTACAAGTTGTAACTCTAATGTTTTATTTCTGTCTGTATATATATTTTGTTTTACCATCACCTCACTTTTGCAATTGCAATTTATGACTTAGACGGTTTCTTTATTGATCCCAATTTGGGAAATGATTTTGTTGCAGTAGCAATTAAACATACAGCAAACACAGGATGTACACAACAATTATTTAGAAAAAGTAACAAAAAATATGAACAGGAATAAAAATAAAAATATAACTAAGTAAAACTAAATTTAATTATATAATATGTATTATAATATATAATAC
>JBBMOE010000012.1:10673850-10869052 GCA_037975065.1 Chaetodon trifasciatus | reverse complement strand
TATATAATACATATTATATAATATCATATAATACAAATACAATATAACTAAGTATATAAACAGTATTTACAGCAAAAAAAAAAAACAGCAAAAAATTTTGTGCAAGTAGAATTTTGTGCAAGTAGAAAATATATATGTAAAAGTAATATGTAAAAACACAAGAGTGTGAGGTTGGTGGATTAACTGTTTATGTTTCTATTGTAAAGCGTGATGGCTCGTGGCAGGAATGATTTCCTGAAGCGGTCCTTGTGACAGTGGAGCTGGAGCGGTCTGCTGGAGAAGGAGCTCCACTGTCTGTCCACGAGGTGGTGAAGAGGATGTTCAGGGTTATCCATAATGGATAACAGTCTGTCCAGTGTCCTCCTCTCCACCACCTCCTCAAAAGTGAACAGAAGCGTGATACACTGTGTACGTGATACAGTGACTAACTTCATCTTCACATTTCTCATTAGGTGCTATGACATGTAAATGTTTTTTAAATTGTCTCCATTCTGCCCGCTGATGAACCAGACAAACAATTTAGCTGTTCTCATTTAGATATCAGCATGTGATTTGAAAGTAATATCTTCACCATCATTTCCATCAGCAGTCGCTTCTCATCCAGTTCGGCTAGTTTGACTGTTCGATTGATTTTTGTTTCCTTTTGAAATTGCAGCTCTGCTGTGACAGCCAAACCTTTAAAGTGGTGAGACACGAAAAGCACGAAAAGCCATTAGGGTTATTTCCATTCTGGTCCCAAGAGGAGGGGAAGTGAATGTTTTGAGTGAAGGACAAGTTATTACTCATTAGTTAAAATTACCTTTTTATTAGAAACTAATTGCTCTTGTATACTATATTATTGTATGTTCCATTATGATTTAAGTCTAGGAACCATCAACTTTTATTTGATTTGACAACTATTTGACTATGGTAAAACTGAAATGTAAGATTAACTTAGAAATGAATGTGTACCAACTTATTGATAACTGAGATTAAAACCCCATCAATCGATTATGTGTTCCCTGGTAAAGTGCAATCTCTAAAAACTGCAGTTTCTTTCCACCTGTTTTTATATGCAGTTGTAATTTGCACGTAACAAAACATGACAGAAACATTTGAGGACCAAAATACCGTCTTTGAAATTGAGTATTCACTCACCACAAAACAGGTGTTTTTTGGTTGTATACAGTAGCATCAAAGCTTTCAGACAAACAGACATGCAGGAACCAGAATCATCACAAGACGCTTCAGTTCAAATGGTCATGCACACATGACTCAGACTCTCTCAGACACTCTTCTGTGGTCAGCCGTGTGATTTATCTGCTGGTTAATTGGATGCTGTGTGCTGCTGTGAACTTTGCAGTTGATTAAGGCGGCTGTCTCCTCTGTGGCAGCCCACAGTTCTGGAGGCTGACCCCTCCTTTGGCTGCAACCGCAGGTTCACAGACCCCCACTGACATCTGCTGTGCAGCAACAACCTCCATCACTAGCCTCACTAGCTGGCTAATGAGCCTCCCCTGGCCAGTGTGACTGGAAGCACATGGGCAAATGGCAGAGCTATTCATCAGAATGATTGAAGCATGACCTCACGGTTATGATGTTAAGGAGTGTATCACTGCTGTCTGCCATATGATGCCACACATGTCCGGATCAGACATTTATACACTTTGCTACTGTATAAGAATGGGCTGTATTTTCAGCAACAGGAAACAAAGCATGTATTGTAACTGTGCCAAACCTCTAATGACATGTTTATCTTAATTTCAGAGTTTTGCAGAGTTGACCAAAGCATAAACTCCTGCTTCTCTCGGTTGGCTATGTATGCAGTATATGAAGCTTCCAACCTTTGCTTTGATCAAAATCTTTATTCTGTTGTGTGCAGCCTACAAGCTTTCACTGATAAAATACCTTTTTGGTTATTGATTAAAATACAGATCAATAGAGGCTCATGAGGCTTTTTTGCAGCCTGTTTTAATCAGAGTTTGTAATTTATTATTATTTGCAAGTGCAAAGGTGAATTTAATTAAGACATGTTTCATTTTAGAAAGAAAATCATGTTGTAGAGCCAACAAAGGTGAAATACAGATCAAATATTCTTGAATATTACTTTTGTGCTTTTCCAGAAGAACTGTTAAAGCGAATGTTCACATTGACATCTGTCACAATAACACCACTTTCTTTGACTACATTCACAAATAGGCTGCAAGTACATTAAGGGGATTTCTTTGAATCTGCCCTTAACTCCTGACCTCACTCAATCACAGTGTATTCACTTTTCCTACACAGCTGCCTTTAATACACTATGTGAATTGCAAACCGCTCACCCATGACGTGAATAGTCCCCTCTATGTGGGCTTTGCACACGTCTTATTGTCTGGTTAATATAGTAATAGGATCAGAGCAGTTACTGCTGGGAGGCGCTTATGGGAGGCTGGCAGAGTTTTTGTCTGCGCAGCATAAATTTGCTGTGATGTTTTTGTCACTTTGAGCTGTGAGTTACAGTGAGTGTGACAATTCTGGAGCCTTGACCCTGAAGTGAACTCTGGGGCAGAAAATCACTGTCTATCGTGGACTATTTTATGGTAGCCATAATTTGCTGGAGACACCAGTTAGAATGAGATTTAACCATATAGGAATGAACACTTGTTTCCACAAACTCCTGCTTTTGAATGGCCTTTGAAGTCATTATAAAACTGAAAACTGACTAAATTTTGAAATCTAAATTTGGAGTGTAACCACACTGAAGTTTTTTTTTTTTTTTATTCAAAGATAACATTGTCTTCTATGGGATGAGACATTTTATCACTGCTTGGGATTATGAAACCCTTTTCAAAACTGGAGAATATCAAATATACTTGACAGCTTAATGTAAAGCAGTAAAGTAAAACTAAATAAATTGATATTTTTGACTTTCAATTCTAATCAATACACCTTTATGTAACCCTGCAAGGGCAATTTTATGCTGCAGCTCGTCACACAGAAAAGCAGACACACACAGAGGAGAGAGGAAGAAACAAAAATATTGTTAATCACAAATCTAAAAACACTCAAAGACCATAAGCTTGAAAAACTATATGTGGAATTGTTAACACTATAAATGCATCAATAAATATCTGTGCATATCTAAACAACAAGCTAAAAGGATGTCTTAAAGAACTTTTGTGAAAGGGATTCTAGTACTGCCAGTTGCAATAAAATGTGACAGCCAACTCCAGAGCTATTTACACCTTTAAGCTGCATTTAGCTCCTCAGTTGGGTTAGTCTGTATTTAGACTATATGGTTGCCTCCCAACGGCTCTCACTCAGGCCCTTAGACAACCCCTCCTGGAACCATAGGAAGCATTTCCAGCTAAGAAGCTCAGACAGACTACTCTAAACAACCTGTTCAGTGTGAATGGTGGGTAGTACAAGTAAACCAGGGGCTAGTGAGGACAGTTGGGCATTTAGAGTGACAGAATTTGTATATCAGGGCATCAAAGATTGTTTGTTTGTTTGCTTGACAGTTCATTGTAAGGGGACAGTTACATGTTTGCAACACCAATGTACATGCGCAAGTAAAAGAATGTCAAGGATAACACAAGAAAGTGAGGAGTTATTTCTGTTGTGCTCCTTGTTGCATGTAGAGTAGATATATAAAAGCACAAAAAACATTGTACAGAAAATAGTTTGCCTTAAACATAACTGGGTTTGTAGTCTGTTGAATCCAATCAGGAATTATTCCAACTCTGAGTACCCAAATATCTGAAAGAACTTTAACCCATCAGGCTTCTGATTCTTACCAGTGTTGGATGTGCCAACCTGGACTTGGTGTTGTGCCTGTGAGCCTTTCTGACCAGCAGGATGACATAATTAGGAGCTACACCATTTATATGTTGTAAACCTGACAGAGTCTTAGCTGTCACTCTGGACTCCACGGGGAGCCAGTTCAGTTGCATGAACTTGTTCATCCCTTTGTGCCCTCATGGACTGACACCTAAGACCACACTGATCAATTTGTTCTGTTCCTGCTGAAGTAGTAGTAGTCTTAGTAGGTAGTTGTTTGTCCATAAATAGGCACTTGTTAAGCTGTTCGTACATATCAGTCCTCTCTGAGGTTGCTATCAGGTCAACAAGACTAAGAGTCTACAGCCGTACTAGCAGCTGTGAGGTTGTACTTTGAGTTTTTGCTTTCATCGCTTTGCTAACAAGGTGATAGATTGGAAAAGTAAGAGGATCATTTAAGTCTTTAGAATGTATCCTCTGTGAACCATGAATGTGCCCACCAAATTTAATGACAATCCGCCCTCTAGTTTTGGAGATATTTCAATCTAAACCCAAGTAGTGGACTGAACAGCAGACCTGCTTTGCCGTCCACAGAGCCATGCAGCTAGCCTGGCAAATCCAATATTTGCTGCTGAAAATTTAATTTCAAATTTACAGCTCCGTCTCATTTTCCCCTTTTCATCTTCATGTTCTTGTTTCACCCTTTTCAAAGCAAAAAATAACTCCTGCTGCTCAAAAGTGAGCCCAGCAGCCACCTGGACCTGAGCTAGGCTCCTTGTTTAAATAGTGGTTGTATTGTACATATTGTTTTTATATTTTTTCACTTCATGTCAATTTTCTATGGATGCGTTTTGACTTGCAGTACTTCCATTCTTCCATGTTAATTTAGATTTTCTCCTACTATGTTCATTGTTATGCACTAATATAGCCTTCATCTCTTCAGGTTTACTGCCAAGTAGGTGAAAACCTACTTGGCAGTAAACGTGATTCTCATTTAATTGAAACTGCTTCAATCAACAAACCCTTTGCCGAAACACTACAGCTGTGGCCACAATCATCAACCCTATAATGTTTAGCTATTTTCAACTGCTGTTCTTTGCTGCATTTATCTAACAACTCCCATGATGGAGTATCAACAAAATCGGACACTGTGGCCATAACAACAACCGGATTAAACAAAGGAACCAAGGAGAGTGCAGTGTTGACTGCACAGACCCACTGCTTCTGCCAAAATCAGCACCAACCAAACAAAACAAAACTCTTCCTGGCCAAATGCACACCAGGATCACATCAACAAATCAGCACGTACCCAAACGCACCAGCTGAATCAAGAGACACACCCTAATTCCCCCATACTCAAACATTACATGCATGACTATAAAGTAACCTGGATCCCAGTCGAGCCCCTAATTTGTCGTAAACTGTCTTATAAGTCCATGGGAGACACCCGGTTTACAGAAGTTTAACAATGTAAGATATTAAGCGATTATTTGAATACATAACAAATGCACAAAAACACATTGAGAGTGGAGGTCAGTGGAATCAGTAGTGTAGGGTGTGCATGAGAGGAACCCTGCAGGGAAGGAGAGAGGAAGACTTAGAAAAGCTGGGGCTTTATCCCCAGTCCGAGTGTTTTTTCAAAAGACGGCTCTTTTTATGCATTTTTGGTCTTTTTTTCCATCAGTTTAAGGTCACTGAAAATTGAGCTTTTCAATTGGACCTTCAGTTGCAGGTAACCTGCTGGTCATAGATTTTTTCAGGCTTCTGATTGGCCCACAAGGCTTTAGGGTTGGGGTTATATCACTGCCTGTTGGTTTGGTAAGCTCTTGGCAGCACTTCAGTTCTGATTTTGCATTTTCATATGAACAGAAATCTTTTTTTAAACCATGTCTGAGTGGATTTTTTTTTTTTTTTTGAGAACAAAGGAGGAAAAACCCTGTTGTAAGAAATACCCTGAAGTAGACATTAGAGACTGGGAACACTGGGCTCAGGTGTTTCCAGCCAGCACTGATGAACCATCACCCCACCCATAGGTGTCTAAAAAAAAGAGAAAAGATTGACACAGATTGGCAGGGAAGGGCAGGGGTCATCGCAGCTGGAAAATAATCATTTTATTACAGTAACAAAACCCCCTTAACTCGGTCCTGTACCGTATGCATCACCTTTGCCCCTCTTGGGAATGAAGTAATAGGAAGTTTCTTCTCTGGAGTATTTTTCCACCTCCATCACTCTGCGAATAAATGTAGCTTTATGGCTGGGTGCCCTCAATTTTTCCCACCCATCCTTCTATACATCCAGGACAAAAAAGAGAAATGAAGTATAGATGAGAAATCATATTTTGTAATAGATGTCTTCACCAAAATGCGGTCATTACCGCAAAGGCGGTTGCTATTTTGATGCATAGATATCCTTATCGACTTGCCAGGAGATTTAAATGAGATTTGAATTTTTCATGTACCTCCAAATGGCCAGGCCTGTTCATGTCCTGATTTCAATGTGTGAGCTTTGAGCACAGTGACAAGAATACCTTAGTAGAGAGTAATTTCCAGCAAGTCCCTCTGTCATAGTCATACGAATAATTAATTTCCCCAAGACTTGATTTATTAGGTCTTTTTCCTGAGCAGTTGTTGTGATAGAAATTAATCAGGGACATATTTTGATGATCATTATGTGAAGGGACACAATCAGTTTCGGTTCTTGTGTTGGTCCATCATTCTTTAAATTGAATAACACGTTGGCTATGTGTGTAAAGTCCATTCTGTTCCTTAATCACTCATTCAGACACATATTGTTGTTGTGCAGCCTCCCCAAGGCAAAGCTTTTATTCACGTTCTGCTATATTTGCTTCTCCTCCTCTTCTTGGTTTTAACAAGTGACTGTGATGAGTTTTTGCAGGCTTTGTGTGGATATGTATCTGTTAAAATTTGTCCCTCCGACCACTAATTACTCCCTGTTTTTAGATTCCTTGGCAACAATTACACATAATTTAGAAATGAGCAATAAGCACAAGACTTATTTGTTTTCCTGATGTTTATTCACATTTACTGAACATTCTTGTATTGTCCCACTCACCATCCGGTGGTCCAAATAAGCCACATTGCCACAAATGTGCTTTTTTTCTGCAAAGTGTTTCGTTTATCAGATGACAATGTTCATGGTGATGGACGGGTGTCTGCTTTTCTACTAACTTTAACTTTCTACTAACTGTAACAGCTGTAAAACCTTAACCCAATGTTTTAGTTGACTGACCCTGAAGATGCAGGTTTTTCCCAAAATAATCTAATTTGTATGTATATCTGACCACATCTGAGGGTAAAAGCGTTCTGAACGCCCACATTCAAAGGCTGGGTGAAAAGCTGGCCGTCACAGAAATAATAATCATTAAAGTATGGGATAAGGATGTACATTTTTGGATAACCTTTCCTCAAAGACAGTCATATTGTTGTGCCCATTTTTTCACCTCCACCTACCTGCCCAATCTCTACGTTAAGTGAGTGTGAATGTTGTGTTGTCTGTTTCGGAAGGTTTCAGTATTCGTCAGAGACAGCCAAGTCCAATGTTAAAAATGTCTTTATTTGCCATGACCACAGTCTTTCCCTAACCTTAGCAATATTGTAATTGCCATGTGCACATATAGTAGGCAGTGAGATCTTTAAATGTTTTGGCGTTGGAACTTTAATAAAACTATGTCATGGAACGTCAGGGTTTTCTTAATCATCTAATACTGACCATGTGTGGTGTGTGAGTGTGGAGATAATTGGAAACCTGGCTTTTAGTGAGGAGAGCATATCTTCTCCACTTCCCACATCTAGCTTGCACCATCTGATTCTCTTAGCCTGCCAATCAAAAGTCAGCTCCTGTAAACTTCTAACTACTTCTTTTTCACTCAACTCTCACTGTGTAGGTTTCTTTTTCTGAGTAAACACTCGATTCTGAGTGCAATGCCGCTTACATTGACCTTCCCAGTCCTTGCAGTGTTTTGACAGAGCCTTTCTCACCAGGCTCAGCCTTGTTCAGTGACACACTTATGCATAGAGATGACACGGTACAGCAGTTCCACGAGCTGTAAACCTGTGAACAGCGAGCAGTGAAATGTGAAGTTACTTTTCGGTTTCCCCTCAAGTTGACCTGTCAACTCTGCCTGTGGCTAAATCTCCTGGGGACCAGCATACATCCACAAAAAGGGAGAAAAACATGACGATGAAGAGTGGATTGAAGAAAGGCAGCCAGAAAGAGAAAAAAATGAAAGCCAAAGACAGAGGGAGAAAGAGACATAGATAAGTGCACCTTTGAAGAGAACATCAGCAGGCTTCATGGCACTCAGGCAGACGTCTCTCCTCCCTCCACATGGAGGACCCATCTCAGCAGATGAAAGCAGGAGCCTCTTTGAGGTGGTGCCCTAGCATTATCCCTGCATCCTGCATCAAGTAATTGAAAGACCTAAGAGTATGGTAGGGGGCTCGGATAAAGGGGGTCTGGGCTGAGTCATCCTTGCAAGTTTTGGGCTTGTAGAAAAAATGAGCTGTATGGCAGCTGTATGTTCTCAATGGGCTAGGAGTTAGTTGAGGAGGAAAAAAGGAGAAAGCAGGAAGTGCTCAAAAAGTTACAGATATCATTCTGTCATTCATGACAGAATTGAATCTCTCTTGACAGGAAGAATGACAGGAAGCCGGAAATGTTTAAATCACATCATGGAAACATGTCATAGTTTATTCTAGTAATCAAATCATTAGTTATTTGTATAGCACCTTTCATGGTGGTTAATGCTATTGAAAATGCTTTACAGGTTACTTTAATGATAAGACACAGTACACTGGAAAGTTTAGCATTATAGAAGAAAATGCCCAGAGTAGAAAGCAGACACTACTGTATTCAATATGCAGTTACTGATGCAGCTTTCATAATGAAGGGAATATAACACATAATATATGCAGGATTTGATGCATCGTGGTGGCTTATATGGCTGCGGGTATCATAAAGCCATCTTAAATAACTGGCCTGATAACTGACCAAATGAAGCAGAAAGGACGTTTTTGCCTATAAAAATGCAGAGGACAGCACTGTTTTTAGATGCGTAGTGTGTTGTGTATGTTAGAGAGAGCAAGAAAAAGAGACAGAGAGAATAATATATTTGGGGGGATTGAGTATGGGACGGTCCTGAATGTGCTCAATGGATCAGAGTAATCTCAGTCAAATCAGTGTCAATACACTGTCTGCACGCTATGTAATCTTCTCTGGCACGACATTTAATATGTTGTAAAGCAAATGCATTATCTACATTTTCAGATGAATGCATTACAGATCTAAAGCTCTTGCATTTGCAGTGAATGTTTTCATCCCTTTCAATGCTGATCTCCACTGATGATGCAGTCTGTGCTTGTGTGATGGCATTAACCTTCACATTCCTGATGAAATAAGCACATGTGTGTAAAAGTGGAAGGAAAAACTGTGTCATTATTGGAGTGTCTCATGGGGAAAGGTCCCATTTTCATTCTTCTCTTTAACCAGATATTACAGCAATGCAGGGCAATCACACCTCCGTCTTGGCTTCTCCAAAAGGTGTGTTCCCCTCCATCTCCACTCATTTTCCTCCCTCACTCCCTCTGGTTTTCCAGTGGATGAAACAGAACATGGTTTCTCATTATCAGCCAGACTCCTCCCTCTCTGACTGGTGATGTTTCTCCTCCCTCCCTCTTGTGCGGAGAGCTCGGCAGTGAGCGTTAATCCCGGATTGAGCTGCCCTGCCGTCTGCATCCCGTTGTTGCTGGGAGAGCATGGCACGGCTCCAGGACCCCTGTGCTCACACAGGAGAGAAGTGAACGAATGAGAGAGAGAGAGAAAGAGAGAGAGAGAAGAGAGGGAGAAAGGAAAGAGGTACAGTTGGGTTATTTCATGACTGTCACAGCTGCTTGAGCACTGCACTGCACTGTTATTGAGTTTCAGTCACACACACACACACACACACACACACACACACACATACACACTCTCTCTCTCACATAAACAAGAGAGAAAAGAGAGGAAAAGGAAGGATGACGCTGGTTTGTCGCAGCTGTGGGTGCAAATGTGAATGAAGAAAGAGGAAACCTCGGTCACGTCCTGGGTTCCACCACAACGCAACATCTCTCTGCTCTGCGTTGCGTCTTCCGCACCGCTCACACTTGAGAGGGATTAAACTTTTTTTTTTTTGTTTTTGATCTCTTGTTGGCACATCCTGAACTTTTTGAGCCTCTGACATGGAGTCGCCCACCAAAGAGATCGAGGAGTTTGAAAGCACAGCCCTGAAGTACCTTCAGCCGGAACAGATTGAAAAGATTTGGCTCAGGCTCCGGGGACTGTGAGTATATCTTCTACTGTTTTCAACAAGTGTGTGTGTGAAGCAATGCGGTGTGTGTGTGTGTGTGTGTGTGTGTTTGCCTGTGTGTGTGTGTGTGTGTCTGAGAGAAAGAGAGAGAGAGAGAGAGAGCTACATTTATGTTTGAATTAAACTTTAATATTAAGTCAAACTATTAAACTAATAGTTTAATTTACAGCAGTTCTCATAAACAAAACATGTAGGAAGGGTACAGGAAAGAGCTTGAGCATCATGATAAAAGCCTGGCTTTGTTCACCTGACGCTGAGTTGAATTGTGGGTGTATGTGTGCCAGTTTGTGCCACAGAGAAAGAACCAAGGGTAAGGTGAGTGATGAAAGTACAGCAAAACCCCCCAAAGAAGTAAGAAAAAGAGAGAGAGACAAATTGGAATTACTCAAATCAAACAGCTCTGAGCTCCTTTGAACTACTTTGAATGGTTTGTTTCCTTTATTGGACAGCAAGGAAGAAAAGGAAAGTACATCAGAGGTTACACTTGCACCTTAATTACATGCTTATTTAAGTCCTTTTTTAACTCCTGTGCTATTTTTTAAAAATGAGCCAAGAGCATGTCACCTGATGCAGCAAACACCTGTTGTTCATGCACAATTATGATGAAACAGGACTTTAAATTCTGACTTGATTGACTGCATGTGTGCACATATTCGGTTGAGGCTGAAGGAAATTCCTCTCTGTCTGCTCACATTTTGTCCTTTGCCTCTTTTATGCACTCATTTGTATTTAAATAATACAAAAGCCTCCCTGAGCCTCACATTCCTCATTTAAACCCCCGGTACAATATCACTTTCTCTCATCCACCAATCAATCAACACTTCTATGACCTTTCGCCCTGAGAAGAAAAGCCTGCACACTGTGTATGCAAGATGAAGCGGGAATTATCCATTTTCACTTCTCATCCTTCTTACTCAGCAGGGAGAGGAGACAGCGGTGTTGCTAGGAGGGTTGTGTTCAGAAAAAAAAAAAAAAACTTTAATGTTACTGCTGGAGGTCTGAATGAAATGCAGTTTCCTCCTGCGCCACAGACGACAACTGAGTGAATCAAGTGTGCATGGGGCTGCAGTTCATCCATCAGCTCTGCTCTGACATCACTCCGTTTTATTTTTAGTTATTTTCATGTCATGGTATTCCTATTGTTCCATGATTAGTCATTGTTTCTCTCTCTCTCCTGTGTCAGAAGCCCACCGTCATCTTCTGCCACATTTAGTTTCCTCGGATGACTTCATTGTCACTTCCATTTGGTCGCCATCATAAATTCCCTATTATAACCATCTGTCTTTTTGGATATTTGATGGATAGGGAGTCAGATGAATGTAACAGGGGGCCGGACCTTTTTTTTTGTTACCCATCATGGCTTCGCTGCAGTCTACTGGGTGCTCTGAAGGCTCCTGTTGCGTGTCAGAGATCACATTAGCCTTTAATCTCACAAAGAGCCTCCGTCTGAAGAGAGGGAGCTCCAACTGACAGGCAGCCCCCACAGATGTTGATGCTTTGCACAGTGCATGTTGTGTGTTTAATAGGGAGGGATTGACAGTGTGGAGCCTATGTGTGTAATTGCTAAAGGTTGACTGTGCATGTGCGGATGATATAGATTGCATGTGTGTTTGAGGGTGTATATGGCGGCTTGGTGACATTTACTGTATGTACTGCCAGCTTATCCCGGGAGATTTGTTTGGCAGCTGTATGATTTGTGTGTGTGTGTTTGCGGTGGATGGTTATCACAGCCCTGTCTGGCACAGTGGACTCCACAGAGTACACCAGTCATCCATGGACAGACAGAAAGAGCATTTCCTTTGGACGTTTTCCCCTCTGCTCAACCTTCAGTGATGCAGTCTAAAGCCTGGTGACATCCACTGATGAAGCCATGAGCAGCATGTTGTGTTTTATTACTTCCCTCTGACAAATGGCCCCTTTATGTTTTTCCATATGTGAATGGATTCCATTGGATTTCCATTGATAAATTAGATCACTGCGGCAGACCCGACCTCTCTGTCACCCACTGATTAATGGAAATCAATGAATTATTTAATCACTTGATCAACAGTTCATCACAGAGAGCTCCCTTAAGGGAAGGACAGCTTAGATTTGGCCCAAGGAGGATCAAGGTGGCCAGATGACCGCTTTATGACACCGTCTGAACTGACACAAAATAAATGTAATCCTAAATACCCTAAAAATATGCTTTCATGTAGTTAAATTTTGCTTAATAACTTCTCTGTGACCTTTTGTAATCACAATAATTCCTGGAATTTCCATGACCCCGTTCAGCCCACATCCTCATTATGCCAAGGACATTGCATTAAAACCCTCTAATTAGGAGAAGCTCTGTGTTGTTGACACACACATTTGAATGTAAAGAGAGCTCAGTGATGGGGGGAAGGGCCAAGAGGTAGGATAGAGGATAGGAGAGGAGGTGAGGAGAGTAGGAAATATCCATACCTTGTTAGTTGTCCTTATTAGTCTGTCCCTCGTGTCCTTTTGTTATCCATACCCCTCTCTTGAAACTCTTCATGTCTTTTAGATTTTAATAGCTTGATGGACCCCAAAAGATTGATTTAATCATTTATTTCCAGCTAATCTTGAGTGAGCTCTTGACATTTCTTCACAGAGACTAATTTGCTTAGCTTGCAGTTTCTTTATGCTGAGCTCAAGGAAAGATTGATACAGAAAACGACTGAGAAACAAATTAAGCTAAGTGCTGTGAATTCTGCCTGACTGGAATTCAAATGCACGTTTGTAGTCTACCCGCAGTGGGACCATCCTCCCCTCCGCTTTGCTATTATGAGTGCTTTTAGTGTGTGTTGGTGTATGTATGTATGCATGTGTGTGTGAATGTGTGAATACAGCATTAAGAGTCACGCTGTTATCTCTTGGTGGAGGTGTGGGTGTGTTTTCGAAAGTGATAGTAAGTGTGTTTTAATGTGACTGTGTATGTTCCTGGTCTCTGTGTGTGTAGTAGTGAAATAGGTGGGATGTCAGGAGTGGAGTAGTATATGTGTGTGTGTGATTGTGTATGTGTTTTCGCATATCATTACACTTCTCTTAAATCCCTGATCTGCATAAGTGATTGTCTGCATTTGCATTCTTCTGAGATTTAGTGTGAGACGTTATCCACACAAAACAGGAAAAGGAAAGAGCCGCCGCCACAGAGGGAACGTGTAATTGTTATAAATCCACACGTTAAATCCAGCAGTATCCTCCTGGTGGCTGACTGTTATTTTTTGGGATAATGTCTATTGTTGGAAGCACATTGGCTCTCATGCAAGAACATTTCCACATTCTCACCACGTGCTTTTTTCTGTCAAGTTTGTTTCGACCAAGTCGGATTTAGCATCATGTGTTTAAAATCAGCGAAGGCCACCTGAAGCAGGTGTGTGTTCATGACGTTTGATCATTTGCATAATCAGTGCTAGGGTTGGGTATCGTTTGACTTTTATTGATTCTGAAAAGGGCAAATGTTTAGATGTTAAATATGTTGTTACATTAAGAGTAGCGCTTTCTGCACCTTCGCCTGTACCATTTGGTTATGTTCGTACTTAACAGAAATCACAGCTATGTCCCCACAAATTCATTCATTCATTCATTTTCTATACCCGCCTTATCCCTTTCGGGGTTGCGGGGGGCTGGAGCCTATCCCAGCTGTCAGCGGGCGAGAGGCGGGGTACACCCTGGACCGGTCACCAGTTGATCACAGGGCAAGTCCCCACAAATTAACTCAAATAAATAAAATAATACAATAATGATAATACAACCATGAGCTGATGACCCCATATCAGCTCCGGCGTCGATATTCACTGTGCTACTCACACACCTGGCTTTTCACTGGTCTGCTGTCTCCACAGTGTTATAACATGTTAACTTAATTTACACCATAAAATGTCTTGTCAGTACAGAATTCAGTTTTTTATGGGTATCTGATATCCTGGTTTTCTATTTGGTTCTAATCTTAAACTGAATTTTGGTTCCTAACCCCAATCAACCCCCATGACAAGAGAAAATTATACAGCAGGTGATGTTACACTGTCAGGTGCAACAGAGCGTGATACGGGACTACAGGGACCTACATAAAGATCCTGAGGCAGCTGTGAGAGGCAGAGAATTTTTCAAACTACTCAACTCTGTAAGTCGTTTTACAAAAATATGTCAATGAAATCATGAAAATGTCAAAAAACTGCTCAAACCCCTCAGAAAACTGGAAAGCTTTCATGAAGATCACAATATTAAGTTTGCATAAATTTCGCTTTAGTTAAGTATTTTCTTTTAGTTTATTTCAGCAGCATATTTAGCATATTTTTACTCCAACTTCATTGTTATTCTTCAGGCAAACAATTGTCCCCCCCGTGAAGAGAGGCAGACTGTAAAACCAGTCTCAACCAACAGGGCATTTCATTCATGCGAAGGAGAAAATTACAAGAACGAGAACATTTTGGTGAATCCGACAAATTATCTAAAATCGCTTGCATGTGTGAAGAGCAGATCTGTTCACAGAGGTGGTTCTTGCATGGTGCTCAGTGTCTTTAATGTATCTTTCCATATAAAGTATAAAGTAGAAAATATAATCAGAAACATTTCAATCGATGTCTCACTGTTCTCATTTTTATTTTCTCTGTCAGGCGCAAGTACAAGAAGACGTCCCAGAGGTAAGACCTGCTGCTGGGACTGGAAGTTTTCTTTCCCATCCCTCCCTCCTAGTCCCATCTCCTCCTCCTCCTCCTCCTCTCCATCGCTGGACCTCATCTTGGTCCGACCTGTTTTTACTGTTCTTGTGATTCGTTGTTGCTTTGTAACTCTGCAGTTTGAATAAAAGTTGTTATTGCTATATTATCATTCTTATCCCCTCTGTTCATCCACCTTCATTCCTGAGGGTCATGGATCTTACCTGATCAAGTCAAGCACACCTTGTTACACCTGTATGCATTCACTCCTTCTATCACTTTCTCTCTCGTGTTGATTCAAGTCTCAGCTCATCGTCATGACCAGATAAATGGCAGCAAAATGAACAGAAATGATGGCGATGTTCGACGCATCTTGTCCTCTTCATTATGAAACTTTAATTTGTTTGGTTCTGTCGGAGATGCTCAGGGGAAATCAGGCTCTCTACTGTATTAACTGCGACATAAATGCATTTATTTACAAGCGTGAAAACGGGAATTAATTCATGGCACTGGATGAGTGGATAATACACATTTAAGTGTCATTAGAGATGTCTCTGCATTGATCTAAACTTGCAATCAGCATCCTTCATTATTCACTTCATTTTCCCCTGTGATTATTTTTTTTCTGATGCCAAGAAGTCAAGAGCCAGATGACACAAATAACATTTGTATTCCAATATTTGAGTATGATCTGATTTTGAAATCAGCCAGCTGTTTTGTGGTAAGCATTGAGATTGTTCTCTCTGTCTCAAGGTTTGCTTACTTTCATGAATCAATTAAGGGATTGAATTCATGTCTCCAAAAAAAAAAAAAAAAAAAAAAAAACAGTCAAAGGGTGCCACACATCAAAGACAGGAGGGTTGAACAGAGCAAACCACGGAAAGACAGAAACAAACCAACAACAATGTGGTGTCTCTTAACACTTTCTGACTTCGCTGCCTTGTCTGTTGTACTCGATCTTTTGTAACTTTTAGCAAACACGACTCGTTCAGTGCATTTGTTGGGGACTAATTTTAGAGGTGGATTGATACAGATTTGGCGCTTTAGTGAATATTTGGAGCAGTGGGATGGTGCACGTGGGATTGACTCAAAATAAACTATAGTGCCCATGTTCATCAGAGTGAAGGAACATGTCACAACAGTGAGACTCATCTATGTTTTTTAACAGTTTGGATAATTTGGACAACAACAGGGTTCTTTAGCACAGAGGAATACATTATGTAAGGCTGCTTGTTAGTGTGATCAATATGTTGTTGATTTTATAGGATTTTTTAACAGTAAGAAAAATACAGAATATGACTAGCCTTATTCTTTGTGACGTGGAGGCTAAATGGCCCCAACAACAAAATAAGTACTTGGTTTTGATTTACTTAAGGGTTAAATTCTGGGAAATGGGATTCTGTGAATACTTGTCTAAACAATTTCCCATTTCCTGAGAAATGTAATTATGGGAAAAACCTTTTCTTTCATAAAACATTCAGAACATATCAAAATATGTCAAGAGAATTTGTAGGTGTACATTTTACATTCTTAAAACATATGCAACAACTACATGGTCTAACACACTGAAAGCTTACTGGCAGAGCAGCACTGATGAAATACACAATAATCTCTGAAGAGTCCATCTGAAATCTCTCACTGAGTGAGTGAGAGCTTTGTGAGAGCTTTGCTTTTTAACTTTGAGTAATCATTCATTTTCACTCTATTTACCCCGACTGCTTCTCTGATGTCTGCCTTTTGCTCCTCTTGCCATCTAATCTGGTGTATTAAAGGGTTTACTTCCACAAAATCAGAGTTAACGCTGATTGGTGAAACAGTGGAAGACAAACCAAGAAGGTTTTGATGAGGTGTGTGTCGAGTTTGAATCAAGTGTGTTTTACGATGATAAAACTACTGTTTCTGTGAATGGAGTCTGGTGGCTGTGGTGAGAGCGATATTGCAGCCATTTCTGGTTAAACATAAAGGATTTTAGTCTTTAACAAAATGGTCTATGTCTGTAGGAGCCCTTTCCGTAATGTTGTTATACACTTAGAATAACACTCTAAGCCCATCAGTGGCAACAACAAACACATTCAGTGGACGTATATCCAAACGCCTGGAGGCGTTACATTACAGCCTGTTTCACACAAAAGCATTAGTCCATAAACACAGATAATATTTGACTACAATTTCCATTGTTTTCCATTTTTTCTAATGAAAACTCAGTATGTAATCTGTCGCTGTAATGAATTTCATTTGTTTAGGTCACATCTCAAGTATCACTGCATGCAAAGTTTAAAGTATGTTCATTCTAATGTTGATTGACATAAATAGCATTCTTTTGCTTTAATAATCATTAATATCACCAAATAATACACTAAAGTGGTCGTGTTGGAACCTGTAGGTTTATGCATACTTATCCTTGTTCTGTTTAGGATTACCTGAAATATGAACAATGCATTTTGACTGTAGCTGAAATTACACCTCTTTAGACAAAGTGCAGTCCTCTGGATTCCTGAGACAGTTTGCTGCTATTCGTGGGGTAGAGAGCTTCCCCTTTTCTGGAAAAGTATTAATCCCAGTAAACATCTTCCAACCAGCTTATATTTTTCAAACACCAGCACCTTTGAATGACGAACACTGAAGACAGTTTATTAAAACACTGGTCTGGTCACCATTTGGAGAATATATCAGCTCAAGTTCTGTTAACTCAATAAATAGGAAATTGTAATTGATGCACGAATGAAGATCAGAACAAAAATAGGCTGCCGAAGTGCCTCTCCTAATGCGGCTTCATGGCATTTTCCTGTGAACTGTGGGATTGCCGCACAGTTAGAGTAATTGAACGAAAGTCTCCTCATGCTACTTATTTGCACAGTGTGTGGTCGTTTGGGGTGGTATAGAGCTAGCGGTTGGAAGCTCTCATTCTCTCTCTTCTCTCTATCACTGTCTCTCTGTCTCTCGTTCTCTCTGCTGGGTGGGTGAGTTCCTGTGTGGAGGAGCCAGGTGATTGACAGCTCCATATGTGTCTGTGTAATTACGGCCGGGCTAATTGGCAGAGAGGAACACTGGGACATTGTCATTACTGACACACCAGTACAACCCCTCACACACGCAGATGGAGGGAGAGATAGCCCTCTTCACAGAGGGAGGGATGGAGGGATGGGAGAGAGGAGTGTTTGAGTGCGTGCGTGTGTGTTTCCGTGGATGGGGAGTTAAGAGAGATGGAAGAAAGGCTGTAAAGACACATCTGTAAAGGCTTTTGTTTGTGTGTTTAATGTGGGTTTGGCGGTAGCAGTCGGGAAACAGTTTTTCTGTTCCTATTTTGGTTATCGTTTTTTGATCACATGGTCACCATTGTGCTCTGCTCTTCTTTTTCAACAGTTGACAATTTGCGAAGCCACACCCCCCTTAGTTACTGTTGCTATGCCTGTCAAACTGTCCATTCTCAAACAGCAGTTTAGAAAGATAACGGTGGCAGATTTAACCTTTGAAATCTGAAGTCAGTTTGGAAACCATGGCTCCTCGATTTCAGACAGAAGTAAACAAAAGCAGGCTTCTTGATTTTACACCGTGAAATGACAACTATCGTCTGCAGATTGTATCAGCTATAGCTAGCTAGCTAAGAAAGCTAACATTAGCACTATGCGTCTGTTGAAAACATTGTCTCCACCTTTACTATGAGAACTGTGAGAGAAGAAATATGCACTTGATGTCTATATAGTACATGATGTCATGCTGAAAGTTTGAAGCTAAAGCTGCATGTCCCAGCAAATAGTCAGCATCCTTACCAGTTGATGATCCATGTATCATCATTATATGTACTATAAGAAGAAAATATATCACCATGATAAGGAAAAATCTACTGTTTTTTCTTTCTAACTTATGTACAGAGGTTGGATGTGTGCTCTAATGTTACAGTTTCAGAGAGTGTATTGCAGTTTTACCTTTACAAGAGAAAAGGTTTGGAGGATGAGGACTGACTGATATGTTTGGAAAATGCTCAGTTACTCCAGGGTCTCCAATATTGAGTTTGGTAGAAATTGCTCAAATTCAAACCCCCCTAAATTCATTAAAGAGTAGGACAAAGCCACGAACATTATGATCCAGGGCTGGCACTTACACAGTGGATGTGTGTCTTGAGCTTTTATTTTCATAACCATAAGATAATGTAGTCTGCTCGCATATGCTAACTGTTGAAAGGAATGCTGGGTTGGCTAGTTTGCCAGAGTTGCAAATATTTGGCAGTTTTTGGTTTTAGAAAGACTGAAAAAAAGACAGCGCCCCCCAAACATATCACAACGCTGCTTCTGCCTGTGGAGAAATCCAAAGCTTGACAGACCTGCTGTGCCCAGTTATTGTTGCTAAGCTGTGATTTGACAATTGCTTTTCCAAGCAATTTTTTTGGTTGACTCAAAATGCCTTACTTTGACAAGTCTCTGCTTAATGTCGTGCTTCTGGATGTGCCAGAGAGCAATTTGATTGTATTCACTTGACAAGAAAAAACCCGCAGCAGTTTCTGTTGTGTTTACAAAAAAGTCATTGATCACCCAAGCACAGCCACTTACAGTGATTATTCACAAACAAAGCAACAAGTAGATAGTGTGTGTCTCTTTGTGTTCCCTGACAGGTGCCTGAATAATGCACTGACTGAAACAGGCTTTTACTTAAGCCTGTAATGCTACATTGGTCATTCCTTGTAGCCCAACTTTTAAAAGCTGTAAGTGTTTTGCCATCTGATCGAGGCAAGCCTCCATCCTTAAATGGCCTGATGTAGTCTGCCCAGTGTGTGTGTCTGTGTGTTTTTGTGTGTGACTTTTTGTGTCTCCTCCCAGGATTGCCGTGTTTGTTGGGATTGCAGCCGAGGAAGCTATGTAGGGCTGCAGTCCATGTTTTCAGAGGCAGTCATGACTCAGGCTGGTCAAGCATCTACAGCCTGCTCTTCTCCACTTTGCTCCAGACTTAAATAGATTTTTTTGTTTTCAAATATGAAGTGAAGTTATTTTTTAGAAGGTCAGGTGTCAATCCAAGTCAAGTCTCAAGCTCTCATTTTTGTGCTGCTCGATTTTACAATCAGTTTAATTGCATGTGCGGTGCAGATTTCAAACAAACCTTTTTCTTTTTCATGTTATTTCTCTTATTAATTAGAAAATTCTGTTCCTTTTAAATGGTAATTGTATTTTTTGGACTCAGAACATATAAATTTGACTACTTTTTATTGAAATGTCTCAATTTTATTGGACGTATGGAGTAGCTTTCATTTCTCATTTTCAAAATAAGGTGATTGACACTGAATGAATAAAATATGAAAAATCTTAATAAATCCAAATATTTAAGCCATTTTAAAGATTTTTTTTTTTTTTTTTTCTGCTTGGGTGAGTGTGTGGTGAGTAATGTGTTGGGAGGATGAATGACGTCAGTATTTCTAAAATCCGGGCAATGGATGTGGAAAATACAGCAGTGACCGTTTACTCCCCCCCACCAGAGTCCCAGACAGTGTAACGTTACCAACACCAGGACTGGCTCTCACACACTGCATCTGTGTCATGAATAGGCCCTTTTGTTTTACGTAACCACTAAATAATGCAGTCAGCAACGATATGCTAGCTTCGGTTAAGTTACTGCCGTAGATAATGAGCTAGTTAGCGAGGCATGATGTGCCTAGTTGCAGTTCCTAAGCTGTGATTGGACAATTCAGGGGACAATTAGTGGATGGTTGATTCAGAGTGTGTTACTTCTTTGACTATATACCTTTGCTGTATAATCAGCGAAGGCATTGATCACCCAAGCACCACCACTTACAGTGATTATTCACAAACAAAGCAACTAGTCGATAGCTTGTGTGTCTCTTTGTGTTCCCTGACAGGTGGATGAATACCAAGGCCGTCAAAATTGGCCAGAAATGATGTTCGATTCATCCCTCTGAAAAACAAATAGGTTCAAACCACTGGACTATTTATTTTTGTGCTTTACGCCCATAAGAGGGCAAACCAATACAACAAGAGACCCTTGTGATTATGGACCCTATTTTCCCATGATTTTGTGTCCAAGTGACTAATGGCGACAAGTTTTTCCAGAATTGAGCGAGAGTGCTGCATCCAACAGACATGAACCAGGCAGCAATATAATCCCTCCAGGTGTTTGCACGCCATCAATACACAACTTTTAAGAGTGTTTGTTTTTGCCACTGACAGGCTCTGATTGTTATTCAAGGACTAAATGACCTTTTTTTGTCACTGTGTTTGCTTTTTTTAATACTTGCTGCCTGCAGCGACTGAATTTTTCCGGTGTGGGATCAATAAGGTCTTATCCTAGTGTCCTGACACAGTAAGTTGTTGACGAGAAAGATCCTTTTTGTTTAAGCAGAAACAGCCTCTATATTGCTTTCGCCAAAGCTACCAGACTCCATTTACAGAAACTCCATTTATCTGACCTGGGTTTAGTTGAAATAAACCCTTAATTCAGAGAAGCAGCATTTGTGACATAGTGACCAGAGTTGCTACCATGCAGCGCATTCAGTGCATCAGCCGCCACCACTGCAGTGCTGCGTTTTGTTTCACAATTGAATGTCTGTTTTTTTTTAGCAGTTCAGTGATATATTTTAATTTATATTGCTTGTTGACATCCCCATAAATACTGCACTGACTGAAACAGGCTTTTACTTAAGCCTGTAAATATGCTACAATGGTCACTCCTTGTAGCCCAACTTTTAAAAGCTTTAAGTGTTTTGCTATCTGATCCAGGCAAGCCTCCAGCCTTAAATGGCTTTATGTAGTCTGCCCAGTTGCCAACTCTGTTGAGTGTGTGTGTGTGTGTTTATGTGAGAGCTTTTGTGTCTCCATCCTCTCTCCGGGGCTGCTGTGTTTGTTAGGATTGCAGTCGTGGAAGCTATGCAGCGGTACAGTCCATGTTTTCAGAGGCAGTAATGACTCAGGCTGCTCAGGCATCTACAGCCAGGTCTCGTTCATTTTGCGCCAGTCTTCAGACACTGTGATTGTGCTACTGTGTTTGTAAATATGTTTGTTTGTGCGTGAAGTTTTGAGATTTAGGGGCGATGGTAGTGTTTCTGTTTGTATGTAGATAATATACAGGTACCTGTTGGTCCATGTGGTATAACATGACAGTAATTTCATTCTAGGAGAGAACATTTGCATAAAAATACCAACAGAGGGAACAGTGAATGAAGAAAATCACCACATTGACAGAGGGGAAAATAGAGCAAGAGCTATGGAGAGGAGGACAGATATCGTCAGGCTGAGAGTCACGAGGGAAAATTGAACTCTTTGGTTAATGTCAGTAATCAGGGAGCAAATCTTCCAGGCATTGGCTGCCTTTCAAGAACAGCCCATTAGATGCCATTACCCAAGCCTCTCCATCTCTCTTTTCTGTGGTTTGGGGCCATTTGTCAGTCACCACAGCTACTGGGCTATTTATTGGAGATGATTCATTTGAGGCAACAACGCAACACTGTTATTGGTTTCACGTATGAATTAGCTGGCTCTGGAACAAATACAATCACATCCGATAAAACAAACAATTGTCCCTGAGCAGTAAGGACCAGAAATTACAGTGGCAATAAAGATGATGATGTGCTCAGAAAATGAATTAAAAAATAAAGATGATGCACACTGTTAATCAACGAAAAACGGTAATTAGAAACGCAGATGTCACTTCACGCTCACTTGGGGCGAAACTCATTTTAAACATTGATTTATATTATGAAACTTTGTTGGAAAGAATTCTTACCAATATTCTAATTGTTATGAGTTAGCTTTAGTTTTTGTGTCATGCTTAATACTTAGTCCATTCCACAAGACACTTCCATCTATCTGATATCAAAAATATAAGAAGACACAAAGCCAAAAGTGTCATCCTGTACAGCTCACGGCATCACTGCCCTTTAAAATGATGGCATCACGACGGGGCCCACAGACCTAACTACTCGCATTTCTTCAACTTTTCCCTATTGTGTGCAATTGATGGATTTAATTACTCTTAAACCTCACTTTCAATTAAATCTCTCCTGATTCAAAGATTTTTTAAATTACATTTTTTTTTCTGTGGGAAACTCCAAACTAGCTGCAGGCTGAAAAGAAAAAGAAAGAAAAGAAATATTAAAACTGGAGTTTATCCTGATTAAGGACTTTTCCCTAATCTCTCAGACTTTCTCCAGCTCATATTTAAGTTAGCATTCTATCCTCTAAATGTTTTGTATGAGAGGAGCCACATCAGTCCGCCTTTGCTATCTATGCTTAGAAAACCTAGTACCTAGTAAGATTTACATGGAGAAGAATCATTACATTATTTCACTAAATATGCATATAAGGAAATCTGTGTGAATGATCATTTCCAAGAGGTAGTTGACCAGAAAGGTTTCCTTACTTCACCTTGCTGTGGCTGGGTGTAGCTGTATCATGAATTGCCAACAGTAATGACTTAATCTCTTGTACATCTAAAGAGGGAACTAGCCAGGCTGAGAGTCAACAGCAGCTCGGTCAGTGGAGCTGAAGTGATATAAAACAGATGCGTCCATTCCTCATTTCAGTCTGAGGGAGTTTAGACAGACAGCAGTCCAGCTGAGAGAGTTCGAGACCTCAATTTCAGCCATTAATGACTCACAGTTTCTTCTGTAATTGTTTTCTGGTTGTGGTGATAAGTTGTGTTTTTTTGGGTGTGTTTCCGTGCCTGTCCACTTCTCGTGTGTAATACAGAGCAATGCAGCAGTAAATCTTGTTTTTAGTTTTTAATCATTATGAAACTATTCCTCTTGGCTTTTTGTGGGTGGGCAAATGTGATTTTGTGTTTCGTGTTCTTGCTGTGGTTTGCAGCACCCATACACTGATGATTATGCCTCTCTTGCTGTTTCTTTTCACCCTCTCCCCTCCTTCCTCCTTCCTCCTCCCTTCTCCCCATCTCCTCCTCTCTCCTACTACCTGATGATTAGAGGGGTAATTGCCCGGCTCAAACGAATCTCCAAGCTTGGGCTAATTACATTCTTCTCAACTGATCTTTTTTCTCCCCCTTTTCCTGCTCCTCCGCTCCACATCAGGTGCCTGTTTCTTTTCTGAGGTAACCGCCTCAGTTAGCATGATTCACTCCGCATCACAGTTTTCTAAACCACGCAGGTGCTGAGACACCCTTCAGTTTGAGCATCATTACACTTGCACAAACTAAACACACAGCAGATACACATTCTCTGATATACAATACCTGCACACATGCAACTGTTTCACAGACGTGTGCAACATGCACACACATGGACAGCTGCCTCTGTTTACTGTCATGTGATGGATTATCCATTCGGGCCAAACATTACCTCTCAATATCTGCACACAATCAGGCAAGTCACTTTCAAATAGATTTTTTCCTCTTCTCATCTTAAAGTGACATCACAAGAGTGTATGCAGAAGTGCTGCATTTCCATTCTGCAGCAAAGGGCTTCCACACTGGTTATCTTATCCCTCTTTGCCTTCTTCAGAGGGACATTATTGAGCTAAGTGTATTGCTACTCCGAAGATTGATTACTAAGCCTTAATGATAGGCTTTTATCCTAAGTTGAGGCTACGGCTACAGTGGAGATGAGAACATAAACGTCATAGGATTTCTTCATGCCAGCCCAGCTCGCGAGGCTTCCCCTTCCTGCCGCTTGCAGCAGATAATATTGCAGATTTATGGTGCAGATTGTCTCCTTAATCTAGTTGTTTATATCTTCCCTTCCTCCAACCCCCCTGCCTCTCCATCCCACCTCTACCCTGGCCCCTGCTGGCTCTTTGTTCAAGGTGTTTTACCCCAGGACAGAAGCAGGTAGAGAGAGACGGAGCAGGAATGGAACAGTCTGTGTATTTCAGAAAGAGAGAAAATATTTGGTCACACTGTGTGATAATGAGGCTGTGTGCATCCTCTGGTGTTTTGTATGCTGAATGTGTGTACTCATGTGTGATGCCTGGCCATCCAACCATCTTTGTGTGTGTGTGTATATGTGAGGGCTACGTGTGTTTTTCTTTCCATTCAGCTATCTATCACTTCACCTCGTTCATCTCCAGCTGACCCTGTCATTGTGGTCCCAGTAGGAGTCACAGACCTCACATATAGTCTATTCAGATACTCTCTGTGGCTCACAGTCTGTGTCGTAACCATCATGAAAGACTGTGTCTATAAAATGGGCTTTTCTTGATAAAGCAGGAGCTGGATAAAGCCAGAAAGAATACAGGGGATTGATCAAGGCAATGTTTTTGTGAGATTTCCAGTGCTATGGAAGTAGTCTGGAGGAGAATTTGAGGACCCAGGGAATAAGCTATAAGTGAACTTGCTTGACCAGAACTCGGACAAGATAAAAGCCTGGGTAGTGCCTTTGTCACTGAACAGAAGTAGCTTGATGTATCCTAGAGAAATTCTGTGTATGTGCTGTAGTTCAAAACTGCTTTCCCAGGCGTTGTGGTGACAGACGTAAGGTGTTTGTGTGGAAGCGCAGGACTTTGACAGCAGAGATGAAGGTTATGGAAAGATTTTATCCTTCTCTCCCACTGTCCTCCCGTTTAAGTATTTCCCCTTAAATCTCATATTTTTAACATTTCTGAACAGAAAAAAAGAGTTGATTGTAATGTTGGTAGTAAGCATAACCACCGCGTCCTCCTGTAACGCAGGAGGCAGTATGTAGAACATTAGCTGTAATATCTAGTGATGAGAAGTCATTCAGAAGAAGATGCTGGCTCAGCATGAGAGGGATGGGTGCAGCCTGCCTGCTAAAAGGTCTATAAGATAAGTGCAAATATCTCACCACATGGGAGGAGGCTTATTTGTACTTAATGAAGAGGTGAGATTTCTTATCCTGACCACCTAATTATAGTAATTAATAGGAACTAACATTAGTGAGCCTGATGTTGCTCTGATATTTTAAAGCAAATGCCCTGGTGGTGATTTTAGGAGTCACTGAGTGTGTCTAAATGTGAGGGGTATGTGGACAGAGTGAAGGGTGATGGAATAACTCAGGGCGTGGTGTTGGAAAATTTACCTTATTTTCAAAACCTGAACACAGTCCAGAGCAATATTTTTTTGCTCACACTCAAAGCCAAAAACATGCAGATTCATAAATATTACAGCAAATTGTACATACTAACTGTAAAAATGGTGTCTGATATGTACTGGTATGCAAATTAGCACATATTTAAATATGCATCACCTCATTTGCATAAGTAGATGTTTAAAAAATTAAAAAGTCACAGCACAAAGGTCTTGTATTTGGGTCTATACTAACATGGAAACGATTCGTCCTGTTGGAATAAAAGGATTTTTTCCCCTATTCCTGGGTGGTGCCTGGCCTTAAATTTCTACTGCCATCCAATTAAGGTAAACCTTTCAAGTCTTTGTATAACACTGCACTTTGGTGAGACTCTTATATGTGACATCAATGTGAATTATTGCCCCCTGAAATAATTTGTCCTTGAAAGGTGCTTGAAAAGTCCTTGAAATGTATCGTTACTAAAGCGTGGCTACCCTGTTTGAAGTTTATCTCAGAGGAATGCTGGAATCACAGCAGTGACGCAGTTCAGTCTCTGTTTTCTGTCATAGCTTTTTTATCGCTCTGTTGGACTTGCTGGACTAAACATCCTTTCCAGAAAATAAACATTCAGCACGGGAGCTCACAGTTAGATTCATGAAGATTTCAGAGAGCGTGCCTCGTATGCATCTGTCGCACATACTGTAAACTTCCTTGATCATGTTTAATCCAAGTCCTGACACATAACACAGACACACGTCAACACAGTAGGTCTTACCTCTCCTGCCAAGTTTCAGAGAGTTTTTAATTCTTCTCTTGAATTATGGAACACAGAAAGCTGGAGAATTACAGGCTGACGCATCACAACATGATGTTGAAATGATTAGATCTTGCCGAGCTGGAGGCTCTTACTTTTTTATGAATAATAATAATGAAATACGCTATATGCATACTCAGATACAGATTTTTTTTTTTTAATGGAAAATGATAGCTTTACAACGTGACTCATTCTATCACTAAAAAAGCAGAATTTAAAAAATCTAAACCAAATACAGGCTTTAAAATGGCTTAAATTTAATTAGGAGCACATTTGCAAAACGTAACTTTAACCCCTCTACTGCGCAATAGCAGTATATACAAGCAGTAAAGAAATCTGGACTCAGATACAGATCCCTTAGATTTGTGTTTGGCTGAATTGACCAAGAAATACACTGAGCAGAATATTTTACAGTGTAAAGCTAAACTTGTCAGTGCTCTATGAAGGACAAAACCCTACCTAACTAACATCCAGCCATACATCATAGTGTGATATACTGTGTTACTAACTATAACTAAGCAATTGTTTGTATACTGCCTTTGAATGCTTCACAGTGAGGGTTAAAAGAAAGTGTCACCAACAAGACAAGTAGTGGGATGGTACCATCGGGGGTTCTTCAGTCGGAGTTAGCCTATAAAAAGTATTGCACTGTGACAAATACTACTTTGGTGCAGAATGAGTCATTATGTATTTTCTCCATTTGAATCCCCTGTAGTGAATGGCCAATGTATTATATGACGTACTTTTCTTTTTTTTGTGTTCTACATGGGCAACCCCATTTGCCTGCCCACAGACACAGAAAGAATAAGCTACTGATGGAAGTGCACACTAAGTTCTTTGTTGAATTGATTATTTTCGGATGCTGACAGACCTAAAGACAGATGTTTTGAAGCATTCAAGCACTGGTTGTGTCTAACTGAAACCTCTTTTCCCAATCCAACAAGCTGAAGTAAATAAGTGGCCTTCAGGGGGGCAGCAAAGACATGAAGATGGAGACAGTCCTCTCACCTGCGGACTGTTTGTTCCCGCTGAACATAATGGAGCTTAATTGAGTCGTAAAAGTAATGCTGAGTTTGGCAATCTTGGTTTTTGATGGAGACATTTGGTGTTTCTAGATGGCTTGAAGGGTTTTGGTTGAATCATTTTTTTCTCTACATCTTTGTGGCATGTAATCCAAAGAAATAAAAAATATTGCAAAAGGATCCTATATGAGCTTTTTACAGCCAAGGCGCAATAAAAGAACTGCCATTAAAACAATCCGTATCCATTTCAGTTGTAAAACATAAAATGTTTGCTGTTAGCAAAATCCACACAGATCAAAATCTCATTGATTAAACTGATCAACAGCCACTGCATTTTGCTCTCTTATATTATCAATTCCCAAAACTAGCTTTTTCGGTGACGTGTTTGTTATTAAAATCAACTGCTTCACTAACTTTAGAACTGCCTCAAGTCTTCATTTGCTGTATTTTTAAGTGGAATTTTAGGTGTCATGTAATCTTTTCATTACATGTTGGGTAGTTTCTAGTGTGTGGATCTTCCAGAGTGTTGCAGTCTTCTGAAAGCAGAAACGTAACACACTCTATGTATTATCCTGGCCCACAGTAAATGTCAGGAATTATTTTTGTTGTTTTTTGTGTAGCTGCCACTTTTATTGTTGTTTATTTACCTCAGCTGGCAACTTCCAACATCACTGAGGCTCTCTTAGACACCCCCAGAGAATGGGTCTGAACTTATAGCTTTACCTCCATATTTATAACCCACAGCTCTACTAGAGCAAGAGTTTTCCAAGGCCAGAAAAAGTACTTTACTCGCAGCGCAAATTGTAATTGTCTTGGCTGGTCGAAGTCCTCCTCCTGTCCGTAATGACAGTGTTTCGTGTCCCACTCACTCTCCTCCATGTTTGTTTCTTTCCTGCTTTCATCTGTGCTCTTGCATCTGTTCCTTTTTGCTCGTGTTTGTAATATGTTTTTGCAGAATCTGGTGGTTCATGTTGGTAATTGCCTTTCTTTTTTACCATTAGTGAGGTGGCTCATACATTTCTTGACCCCAGCTGTATTTTACTGCTGTGATTTGAAGTTTGTCTCCCAATGCTTGACTTTTTACAAAACATTTGAATACTAATAGCACTAATTAAAACGCTCCTTCTAGTTCATCAGCTTGGAAAGAGAAGCTTTATTGACAAAACATTAAGCTCCACCTCAGTTACTCTCCCCCCCTGTCTATGAAGCTGGCCATTGAGTTGAGAGCTTGTAATAAAACCCTGTACTTTCCAGCTTGTAGGGTACAGTGCTGGACATTTAGTTGTACATAATACCCAAGGACATATGAACAACAACTTAACTCAAAAGGAGTCTTTTTTATTGGTTTTTTAAGTGAATTCTGTAAGAAATCTCAGCATAAATTGGTACAATTCATATTTTATCAGGGACAGTAATGGGTGCTGAAACACTGAAATACCCATATGTAATGCACTCCAACTGGATTGAATAATGCTTCATTTGGAATAAAGGCTGTGGTTGCAAGGTCTTTTCTGAGTGTGTGTATGTGTGTTGTGCGATGTGGCAGTTGCCAAATAAAGTGCACTCAGATGTCCTTGTTTGTCCATAGGGTTGAAGGACAGACCAGTGATGACCTCACTCACCACAGTGCACCACTTTTCAGCTTTTATTGATCGATGTGTGTGGTTGTGTGTTAGTATGTGTGTGTGTGTGTGTGTGTGTGTGTGATGAGGACAAGGACACAGACAGCTGCGTTATCATGCCCCCCCCTATCTTTCATTATTTTTCATGGTCTTCCCCTTTTTGTGTGAATTGTGTTGAATTGAATTATCTCTACGTGTGGTTCCAATAAGCATATCTTTTCTCTTATAACACCATCAAGATAATTCATATGAAGGTGGTTTGACAGGGATATAGACCTGTTTCTTTGTCAGTACACCTGCTCCCATTGTCAAAATAACACTGAAGCAGCCCTAATAGGCATATCACTATGTCTGGATTACTGTTGGAATACTCTCTGATAGACTCGGGGCATTATTCTGTTATTATGTTTGTGCTCTGGCTTAGAGTCAAACAGATAATCTAATTGAAAGTGCCATTTTATCTTCCTCTTCCATGTCATTGAGTTAGCTCCCTGACCTGTGTGTGTGTATGTGTTTGTTTGTGTGTGTGTGTGTGTGTGTGTGTGTGTGTGTGTGTGTGTGTGTGTNATTATAAATGGGGCCAGAGTTCCCTGAGAAGCATTTCAATCAACGTAGAAATTCAAATTTATTGAGTCATGTGTGTTTTTATTGCGTATTATTAGTAGAATAATATTTTAGGATGTTTGTAATAATATATTAATAGGCTAAGTGCAGTCCTGTATTTGTGTTTGAAGGGGCATCTGGCCTTGTGGCAGAGAGTGAGCAGGAAGATAGACAGTATAACCAGTAAAGATGATGAAGGTGTCGAGAGTGAGAAAGGGACGTGACGGCTGCTATCACTTTGGTGTGAAGGATGAGGAGAGGGCTGAGGAAGAAGAACAAGGGGAGTACTGAAGAATATTTGTCAAATGAACTGGGACTATGTCTTATTCAGAGGTTTCTTTTTATATATATATATATATATATATATAAATACAGTAAACCTTTCTTTGTGTAGAGGCCAGGAAAAAAGATACAGAGCATTTATTAATTACAGTAAAGGTTTTTTTTTAACTACAAAAAAAGGCCTTTTTCTGGCAGCGAAAAATAGTCAGGAGCAGACTATCACCCTTGAAGCTTTTGAGTCTCTCTGCCAAGCCAACAAATCCCTCCTCCAGGACTCCCAGAAACTCAGTAGAAATGAAATGCTTTCCTGACAATGAGGCCCTCACGGACAATAATGCCCTCCTCAGAGACAAAAATGCTCTTCAGAATCAGATCAGTGGCAGTTCAGAGACAAACAACTTTAAGAAGAGACCATTGTAATGAAATTAAATGTCTTTTGAAATGATGGACATCAACAAAGTCCTCCTGGGAGAGAGACAAAAAGCCCCATGAATCCAGCATGGAACTCAAGTCCTGCAGGTCTTGAGCTGCAGTGATTTGGCCAAAAACGTATGAAGCGTAGGTGGAGCTTGCTGTCCTCTGTGAAATGATGTACGAGAGAGTACCGTACAGGAGAGAGGGTTGAAATCTCTCCATTTCTGGGAGGTGAAGAAGAAAACAGAGCCTGAAAAAGGACATGGCCGCCAAAAAAAGAGTTTGTGGAGGATCAAGAGGCAATGTACCAATACATTAAAGAACCACAAGACATTCAGGGATCCTTGAAGCAGAAAATCACTTGAATGAGGAGTTGTGTGTCAAGGTCTCTGAGACAAAGGAAAACTTTCCTGAGCTTGAAGAAGTCAAAATGTTCAAAGGCTGTTTAAGGAGGAAAATGAAATGTGCTCTGTTCAAAAATAAAGGACTTTTATGCAAAATAGAGACTTTCCTGTGCTATAAAACAACAAATCTCAGATTATGGAAGTGGAAGGAGGAGAATGAGGAAATTCACCTACAGATGGAAAACCCAAGTCAAAAGTTGTAAGTTGAGGCCTTGAAATCTAAATTAGAGAAGGCAGAGGAGGACGAAGAGCTTCGTCAGCAGATTGCAGAGAAAACCCAGAAGCAGATCGAAGACATCAGTGACAGCAGAATTGTCCTCAGGCTGGAAGACATGTGTATTTGTTCAGAGGAGGATAAAGGAAAATCAGGGAAGTGAGTCCCACAAATGAGAAGGAAGACCAGCAGGGATATCTGCACCTCAGGGACTGGGTTGAAAAACAGGGCCTCCATTACCAAATGTGATGGTGAGGAATGAAGTCTCAGGTGTTGAGATTGCACATATTTATAAATGTTAGCCCCAAATGTTATCTTGCGTCTCTAGAGGCTGCTGCTGGGCCACCAGGCACCTGTCAGCCAAGAATATGGGTCCACTCTTTTGGCAGTATTTCCAAAGCTATCTCCATTTTCTTTAAAGAAACTTTTGGGGAGTTAACCTTCCCTGCTTTAGGGAGTTGTCCTTGTCAGAGTATGTTGGTTGCAATCATCAATCCCTCCTCACTTATTAAGTCATTTATGCAACATTCATGCCATGTCTGTTGTGTCTGTTTATTCAGTCTATTGTGTGTAAGGACCATGTTTTCTCTTATACTAACACTACTACCTTACCACAGCAAATGATAACAGTATATTAATCTTAAAAACATTATGCATTTCAGCTTTCATTAATCATTATGTACTCCATTCTCACATGTAATCCATTACATCTGATGCATCCCACCGCTTTGTGCAGAAACAGTCCTCTTGCAATGCTCAGTTGGATTTAATTTAATCTAATCTACAATCAACTGAGGAAATGACTTCACATCTGATTGTGCTCTGCACAAAATACAAATCAGTGAATGTCCTCTCTTTCATGCTGTCTACCACCGCGGTGATCCACCGTCCTCCATCTGCCTGTCTGATGGCTTTGATCACGTTGTGCTTTGTGTTACTTCACCTTATTTACTCCCAAGTCTTCAGCTGTAATCCTGTTTTAAAATTGCCCTCCAAGTTGTCTTCACTTTTTTTTCGCACACCTGAATTGCCCCAGATTGGCTGTTATTGTTCAGCGATTTGAATTTGCCTTGCCCACATGGGCCTGTCAGGTTGGAAATAATCCACTTTAAAATCATTAGCGTAGCAGTAGCATTTGGCAATGAACACCTGCTGTTGGCATCCAGCGTGATACTACCTAATCAGTGCTGGAAAGATTCCTAAAAATAACATCTGATTGTGAAACCAGAGTGTTCCTGGATTGATCTCTATTTTAAGATCATTAAGAAGTTTTAAGTGTTGCACAGCAATTACAGTAGATCTAATTGTAGAACATGATTATATTTTATTTGTGACTGGGGAGCTGCTTTTTTCAACCCAATTAGTTGTGGAGTTTACCAACTCTGTTCTGTTTTTAGCAGTGCCTTATTTAACATTCATGTCATTAAACACGTTTGACTTTGGGTTGCTGCCTGATATTTCCACAGTTCTGTTCTACCATTGGCCACTAAGCAGCATTAATGAAACAGCTGGGGTTAAGTGGTTTAGTTAAGTGGCAGTGTAGGGAGAAGGAACCCCAACCCTTTTGCAACTGTCATTCATGAAGAGATGAAAAGCAGGGATTTGAAACGTGCTTTGAAAATAGCTTTTGCAAACGCTACCACTGCCTGAAGCTTCACAACTTTCTACCAGTGCATGTGTGTAATTTCTGTATGCGTGTCGGCGTGTTTCTTTGTGGCTGACAGACAGACAAAAAGCCTTTTTTAATCTCTAGCCTGCATGAATCATCTGACATGGGAATTCGGCGACCTTTGAAAATCTGGTTTCACCTTATTAGATTGTTGTAAGTGAATTACTGGCATTTAGTGACGTTATTATGAACTGGAAACACGGTGGACAACACTGAATAAACTGACAAAACATGGCCACATGACTAAACCCAATTAACAAGGACATAGACGACCCATTGCCTTTTCAATAGACTGTATTCATTCAAGTTTTAATCCTGCAGCCCTATGTGAAAAATGAAGTCTCATATAGACAGTGCCATTTGGATGGAAAGGAATGTTTGTTGTTTTCAATGAATTCATAGTTGACTGGTTAAAACTTAGGGGTCATGAAACATTTACTGTGTCAAACATAGCCCTCATTTTCAGGCAGCAAATATACAGAATGACGCCAAGGAGTTCACTCGATGTCCACATACGGTTTCTCTCCATCTGTCTACTATAGACCTGTGCTGGCCATGGGATGCATTTAATCTCTCAGGTTATGTAACTTGTGCACCACCGCGATTATATTCCAGCACTAACACATGTCATGGGAGATAGCATGTTTGACAGGACAGCTAGTACTGTACTTCTGTTCACTGGAGAGAAATCAAAGAGGGATTTTTTTGTGATATTAAAGACGCAATGGTGTTTATTTTGTTTTGGTGTTTGCCTTTAATTGTTGAGTTTCATAGCTCTCAGAATCACTCAGTACAATCAATTTGCAGAATTTTGTTTCAGTAATGGAGTGACATATTGTCAGTGCATTCAGAGTGCGTACTGACACATATGGCACAAGGATAAGGTGTCACTGTAGATTTAGTGCAAGATATCCTATGGAGAGAGGAATACAGTATGTTCCATGAGTGTGTATGTTTTCATTTCCCCATGTGAATTGTTGGAGTGGCAGGAGCTGCAGCGCGGTGAGGTCAATTAGTGCAGTTGGGTTGTTTCGTGTCAGGCCACTGAACCTTGATTGCACACCAAGGTTCCTGTAATTTCAAATATCTAACTGTCTGTTGCATTTTCACAGACATGAGTTGCTGTGCGGTAGCGTGTTGAATGTTTGATAGAGCTGCTTCACTCTGCTGGCTTTGCTAATCAAGTATAACAGAAGAACACAGGCATATTATCTGGGTGCTGCATTAGCATTCCCAGCTGTTTATGCAAATATGAACTACATGTTGCTTCACTTATTCCCCACACTACCTGCAGACAAAAGTTTTAGGGTTTGATGGAAAAAATGCTACAGATAAAGTCTGTTAGGTCGCTTTCACACCAGAGCTGTTTGGTCCGCTTTAAATGGACCAGAGTTCATTTCCTCGGATAGTCCACTTCGTTTGGGCAGGTGTGAAAGCTCACCCGAACTCTGGTGCGGACCAAACAAGCGAACCCTGGTCCGCCTGAAAACGTGGGTCTGGGTTCGCTTGCAAGTGAACCCTGGTTCGGTTCGTATGCAGTGTGAAAGCTCACCGGACCAAACACAGGACCAAATGTACGTAGTGACGCTATACGCAGTGCATACGCAGTGCGTCTAGGTGACCGCTGACATTAGCAGTTGCTAGCTAGCTTAGCTCAATTGTCTGAACAACAATAACCCATAAATTCACAATTTGGCACATTTAAACAAAATAAAAGTACAACAACCAACAGTAACAGTCCTTAAACTCTGAGCTCATATGTTGTCACATGTTAGATCGTGGGCGGCACGGTGGCGCAGCAGGTAGTGCGCGTGCCTCACAGCAAGAGGGTTCCCGGTTCGATCCCGGGGTCAGGCGGGGGCCTTTCTGTGTGAAGTTTGCATGTTCTTCCCGTGCATGCGTGGGTTCTCTCCGGGCACTCCGGCTTCCTCCCACAGACCAAAAACATGCTCATTAGGTTAATTGGTGACTCTAAATTGCCCCTAGGTGTGAGTGTGAGTGTGAATGCTTGTGTGTGTGTGTTGCCCTGCAGTCGGCTGGCGACCGGCTCAGGGTGTACCCTGCCTCTCGCCCGTTGACAGCTGGGATAGGCTCCAGCCCCCCCCCCAACCCCGAAAGGGATACAAGGGGTATAGAAGATGAATGAATGAATGAATGTTAGATCGTCAAAGTTAGAAAAATTACAAAATCAATCCCTGACAAGCTATGATAGCATTATAGGATCAGTTGTGTTCACTAACGTTGTAGCAGTCCCTAAAATAATGGGAGGGGGGGAGGGAAGGATTTCCCCTCCTACTTTGTCCAATCGACAAGCGCCCCTTTCAACCACGTGATGCTGCTCAGAAAGGTCGTGCGCTTCAGAAATCACAGTGTGAAAACAGAACCCAAACAAGTGATAAATGCAACAATGTTGCAACTTTCAGCTCCCCAGTCGAACCAAGTCCGCTTGGTCAGGTGTGAAAACGACCTTAAATGTCTTAACTGAATGCCTTAAATGTGTAACACATTAAAGGAACAGTGTTTTCCCTTTACTTGTGAAAAATGTCTAAAGCATAGCACAGAATTTTAGGTGATTTCCAACCTTTCAGGCAGCTACAGGTTTGAGTGCAGAGCTATGACATTTCATTGCGGTATATGTGCTATCTTTATATGTCATACTGGAAACTAATCAATGGAAAATGGCAGGAATGTGAAGTGATTTGCAGTTAATGGGCCAAAGCATGCCATCATAAGACCTGTAAACATGAAATAAAAAGGAGTAGAAGCAAAGGCTCGCAAAAAGTATTAGATGTCACTCAGACCAGATGTATACCATTAACTTGCATTAGTAGGAGTTTGAAAATGTTTATGGGTGAACCACACTGCACTTTTCTATTTAATACATGGTCTACTTATTGAAATGCACTGTGAGAGTGTCGAACATCGGAGCCTCTGGCAGCACCGGACCTGTGTTGCTGGTTCCTGTGGTGCGGAATAATAGGTTTGTTAGAGCAGAATTCAAAAACACTTTCCCTTTTCCATAACATATTATTCAAATCTTTCTCCATTCTGCTAGTTGAGGCCTAAAATGAAATGCGGACAATACTATAGTCATGACTGAGTCCATTAAATCCTTAATTGTGCGATCATGCAGTCGTGTCTGCGTTACTGTGAGCTTGTATCTTTTACTGCAAATTAATTTGGCTCTTTTTGACCTCCTCTTTCATGCCACCCAATTTCCCTTCTCTGCTAATAAATAGCATGAGTCATTGAAAGACAGTATTAATTGGCTATAACAGCTTTCTCGTTTGGTAACTTGTGTTATTCTCACTGATTGTATTTGGGCAGATTTCATCTTGGGAAAGAGAGATGCATACTCGATTTTGTGAAGGGTTATAACAGTGTGATGTTTAATCAGCCTTTATTCAGACAGTTCAGAGCTGATATTCAGCCCTCTATCTGCCATCACAATGTTAATAACACATTAACATGCCAGATTTAACCCTCCCTCCGCCCTCTGCTCAAACACAAATGCCACCTGTTGCTGATTGGCTGCAGTAGTGTTGTGTGGCTTGGTTTGAACCACTGTTTGTTTCCCATGTACAGAGCCAGGGCTGTGGACAAAACAGATTTTCTTTCAGAGCACACACAGAATGGACAACTAGGGGACCATGAGTAGATATTTATTGAATTTGAATTCAGAGAATATTAACGTTCTTTTTCCAGAATGACTCATTTCACCTTCAAGTGTTTTCCTAGCAGGTGTTGTAAGCAGGTTTTCCTTCAGCAATGCCAGCAGTGTGCTGTATGACTTTCCTTTGACTGTTGGCCATGCTCTTACGTGCTCCAGCCAGTGTTACCTACGTAAGTCTGTCACATGAGGCCTAATACATGCAGTACACATGCAGGTACACAAAGTTTTATGTTTCTGTGACGCATTGCTGACTGTCGTCGTGCTGTAATGCTCCTTGTGTGCAGCATTCTGTTAAGCTGTTGGCTTTGTTTTATTTCCCTGCAGAACTACTGACTTCCTAGAACTCACAAATTGCTTACTGGGATTAAAGGGAATGTAGTTTGGAATTAGAAAGGCTTTTGAGTCCTGCAGACACAATAAAAATACATATACACTTGCTCATTAACACACATACAACAGAACAACCACTCACACATACTTAACACCCACCACATTGGTATTATATTTATTAGCCTCTGTAATCTCTGGTCAAAACCTAATGTTCTCTCTCTATGTTGTCAGTCTGCATGGGAGATGAGGTGCTACATTTTACATTAAAAAGACAACTTTTGTTCTGATGGTGATGAAAATTTTAATTTTGATCATTAGGACTTTTTTTGTCCTTCTAACAGGCTTTGGTCTAGAGGATATTGTCACAACCAAGGCTCGTACCTAAACAACAAAGTGGGCCATTGTTAGTGCCTTACAAAAAGACAAAAATCAGTAAGAGGACACATTCTGACCCTCTGACTGGATGAAGCTGCCATTAAATGGCATCATTACTTGCTTAATGTGATGTATATCCTGAAAAAGGATAATGGGATGGGTTGCAACAGAGCAAAAGATCGATCAATCATTGGGGAGCACCAAAGCCAGAAATTGTTACAAAGCCTACTTTATTACAATTTGGATCATATTCTTGTAGTTTAGGCCATCATTCCTATCAGTAATACACATAGCACTCAGGTGAAGAGCTGATATCTTGGAATACGGCAACATTGCCAAAAGAAAATCCAGTGGGGCAAGAAACACAAGCAGGGAGATGATCAGACAGGTTACAGGTTAGCTGAATACGTTTGGAAAAAAAATGAAGGCAAATGATAAACTTTTTACTAATGTAAACGCCATTGACAGTTTACAGACCTCCTGGTTCATCACCGAACGACCAGGCATCCTGGAGTCGTATTCATTCACGGGTTTTCTCTGCTGTGTTCAATACAAACATTCTGGGTGTGCTCACTTCTGATTTCACTTCCAAATAAAGTGGTTTAGATAATTTGTCCAAACTTTTCTTGTTCACAAGCATCTCATTGTCTAACTGCTAGTGTGTTTTTGCTCCATCAGGCTTCATTATAGCAACCGTACTGCGTGCCCAGATCTCAACAATTACTCTGGATAATACAATGTTATCATAAGCCACAGAAACAATTGCTAAAACTGCAAAGATAATACCCAAGGGACTGAATTCCTTTTTACAGTTTGAACATGTTTTGGAGGAGCACAGTCTCCCTTTTTATCATCTAATGTGAAGTAAACCTTCTGTGGATATTGGTGATTGCACTTAAATTAAGATTCTTGGGTTGCAGTAAGAATTTATGGTGCTTTATTTCACAGTGAGCTTGGAAATGTCTACAGAGTTAAGCGGGACAATAAAGGCCCATATGGCAGATGAATGCTCAACCTTTCAAAATGATGACTTGGCTGCTGGTAAATCAAACACCCACCCTTTACTGTTGCCAAATGGTCCGTCACCTCTTATTGAGTCATTGTGTGCAGGCTGGAATTTGCTGAAGCCAGTTTTCTTACAGCTTTATATCTTAACGTCCATATTGCTGTGACCATGGATACATAAGAAAGATGAGCACAAGTCTTAAATGCTCTGTAATAGTATTCCTTGCATTTAGTTAAAATGGTTCATGTTGCTGATGAAGCAGAAGACAGACTGTTTTACATAACATTCGCTTTCAAACACTAAATACTATGTTCGCATACTAAAAACTAAAACACAAAACTAAAAGGCTCAAATGCGTTTGAACTTCATTACCAAATATATAAGACATTTACTAACCTGCCTGTCAGAGTCATAAAGATTTATATCCAGTGGTCAAACCAGACACCTTAATTTCACTAGAGGGAAGGGGGAGAATTTACAGCATCTGATTTAGGGTGCTGACCTTCTTTGCCCCTCACAATCATCTTTAGGTAAGACTGATCCATTTTTTACATGCAAGTCCCACCTGGAGCATCTTTGAACCAAAGTTCAAACACCACACTGTAAACTGCATGAAAGGCAGTAAAAAATAACCTTCACAGCCAAGATGAAGCTGACTGCTGAAGGCGGTGGTGGGCAAGGTTGAGGTCAAGTGGTAACTTCATAATAGTGTCTAATATAAGCATGTTGTCTCTGTTTAATGTACATTCTACACAATTTAGTGTTTTGGCAGTATCTCTGCACATTATTAGTACAGTATAGCAGTAGTATACATTGATCTTTTGTATCTGCACACTAAATATCACTGGGTCAAAATAGAAGTGATGCAATATTTGGTTAACTTTACCCTGGACCCAAGAGTAGAAAACCACCCAAAACAAAAGTTGTTTTGACTCAGAGTCAGTTCTATTTTTTATATTCCGTATTAAAATGTAATCTACTTGTGACACTTACATGTAACTATTCGTTACTTGTAGTATTACTTATGGTATTGTTGATGATATATATATCCTTTGCACTTATGCTTGACAAATGCTCATCGTTTTGTGCAACTTTTCAAACAGAATGACTGCATGGTCTCTGAAAATGGCTCATGGGTTTCTGTTTGGTACCTTGCACAAAAGGTGCATACTGAACAAAGAATGTACAGTTGATGTATTACAGCGTCTAATCACTGAATGTCTGTATTCTCAGTTTGCATCTGCAGCAGTATTTTGGACACAGGGAGTCCTTCTGTTTGTATCTTCGTTGCATTAAACCGCTGAATTAATTTTACCTTCGACAGCATGAACAAAGGTTTATGATTCAAAGGGTTGATTTTTAATTTTTTTATTTTATTTTGTGCTTATAGCGTTATTGGAGTGTTTTTATTAGTTCATCTTGTGGATTTGATTGGCAGACTTTGACATGAGTGGGCTGCATTCAGCCAACCACTGATCTTTTTTAAGGTTTCTCCTGTCCCCCACCATTGTTGTCACATCTGTCACTTGCAACCTCCCACGGGAAAGGCTTTGTTTAGAACAGATATCAGAAGTTTTTGAAGGAGTTACCAATAATTTTCAGAGTGCAGCCTGCTTGCACTGTAACAGTATTTGTAATTTTAACTTGAGCCATCAGCAACAGCAGAAAGCTTCAGCCTTAGCCTGCTGTTGCTGTTCCCACCCAGAACTGAATGGCCACCAGTGCGCAGTGTGGGTGTCACATTAACATTTGTATTTGCATACAATTTAGGAATTTAGCTCACGTTCCACAGCAGCACAGGATGAGAGAGGAGGGAGGAGTTTGAGGACATTTTAACAGGACACACTAGCTTGGACAGTGTGTACCAGAGATGTTTCTAAATCAGATAATATGTATTTGGCAGTGTACAACAATACAGTTCATATTTAATATTTCTTCTTCCCAAATTTGCCCAGAATTATTTGTCATTTGTAATTTGTCAAAAAGCCCTGAGGGAACACACTGCTATAATTCAAAGTATGAATGTATGAATGTGTTCTTCACATTACCACTGAAAAGTGTTCAAAAGTGAATTTAATGCAGTGTGGCAATCATGAAATGTCTACTGCTGACCTATGGTGCATTCATGTGCTCCTGACAGGATCTCAGTTTCAGACATCAGTTGACTGTTGAATGGCAAGCTGTCTTGACAGAAAATCGAATCAAGAAGACACAGAAGAATAAAGCACTGACAATGTAAAATTGAAAGCTTTTCTTGTTACAAATAGTGCAGAAGCACGGAGACAGAACAGCAATTCCAGTTCATATTCTGTGTAAAAGAAGTGGACTTAGCCACCATGATGTCACCCACTGGTTTGTGGACCACTGTTTTCTGTGGACCACACTAAATTACCAGCTAATGCTAGTTTAACAGCTAAGGCTAGCACTAGCTTGGTTAGAAAGGCCCATCCACAATTTACATTACCTGTCATATTAATAAGGATGCTAATTTTGGCTACTGAATGGCTTAAAGTAAAGCGTACTTGCCAGAAAAAATGAACAGCTGACTCTTCAGGGTGTATTTTAGTGCAACCAATGCTGAACAAGATATTTTTAAGTGACCAAAATGTTATCGTTCATGAACTGAAAACACACTGAAACGGTCAAAATTCTAAAAAACAAACATGGACAACACCCAAAAACAAGCTGATGGGTCCAGTCAATGCAAGATTGGCTGTGGACAGATACACATGCACACACGCACATACACAAACAGTGCATAGGTGCATAAAGATTTTCTGTCAGGTGATTTATTGATTTATCCTTTCAAACCTCTGATTGGAAATGATAATTGATTTTGATGACGACATTTTAATTTTAAATTCTGTCTCTTGTGAGGCAGACAGTAATAATAATATAGTAATAATATAAAAAGTAAAGCAAAGAATATTTCAAAAATGCTACAATTACTTAAACATTTCTCAGTCAAACACGTAATAGTAAAAAAGCCATTTGATAAGAAAAAAAACACTGAATAGAGAACAATCGAAAGTTCCCACAGTCGATAGAAAGCACGTCTAACATTGAGCTGTGTTCTGCTGATCAGAGGCCAACTCAAGATTGAGCTCAGATTCTTTCCAAAACGTGGATGTCCCAGGACTCTAGTATTTCATTGACGAGCCTGTTCTCCACTGCAGTCACAAATCATGGTCGAGGCTGCAGACTATATGGTACCGCAGTTTAACTGAGTCATCTTGTTTTTCCAGGCCTCGTACCGCTTATCAGCCCAAAACCTGTGTGTTCCCTGAAAGCACGCTAATCTCCCTGGGTGATTACATTGACCCCAGGCCATTGATTACACACCATCTAGGCTAGAATGGCATTGGAACACAGGCAGTGATCAAATTTTGCATCCTGGCAGTGCTCTCATTCCCCTTTGCTCAACCAGCTCCATTTATCCCCTTCCCTGCTTTCCGCTGTGTGGAAAATGAGCTGCGACTGTTGCCGCAGCTTCTCAAAGCAGAAAAGGACCTGGTTTTATCACGAATTACGTTAAAATAGGATACATCTCATTTTTACGTTTTTCCCCAAGTGGGTATGCAGGAATTTTTTTTTTTTTTTCACATGACTGACATTGCAAGTGTTTGAGGATGGAGTTAGCTGTTGCTACGTTACCCTTTGCCGTTTAATTTTCCTTTTTTTCATGTTCATTTTATGGCTGTGACAACAGCTGTCAAGGGGCTGAGCACTGTGGAGCCCCACAGTACACTGCAGGGCGGCTCGAGTTTGACACTCCACTCCTTTCATTTTTTTCTCCATTCTTCTCTGTGAGCAGGTCAGCCGAGGCCAAAGAGCCGGAGGCAATAAGAATAGAGGAGGGAAATGCTCTCAACCTGAATTCCAACTCTTAATCTCCTATCTGTGCTCTCTGCTCACCCCAGTGAGGGAAAGCAAATAAATCTCTTATCTTTACATATAGAGGCAGGCAGCTGGAGGCTCATGTGTTTGCCTCGCTCTGTCACTGGCTTGTTTAACCAAGCAGCCGCTGGAATTAAATTAAATTATTTACTTATGAGATGGTTAGGGGGTGATACATGATTGTAGCTGATGATTAATGTTTCGTAGCCTGAAATAATACTGAAATATTACTAATAATAAAAATGCAATGCAAAAGTCTACTTGCAACTCTCCACTCTACTTGCAGTTCCCTTTAAAAGCACATAGTTTAAAAAGTCCTGAACTCTGATATCTGACTTGGAATAAAGGGAAAAGAGACGTTTGTGTTGTGCAAAACATTGCTTTTCCAATCATAAGCAATTTGCTTTTTGGTTCTCATGTGCTTCTGAATGCTTGGAACTTTTCCTATCTAAAAAGCTCTGCTACTCTGACCTCTGCAGTTAAAACACCTTTGAGAAAATGGTCCTGATACACTTCCTCGCCCGCACAGACCCACTTAAAGTTGAAATACAAAACCAAAATGTCTGTGAAGATGTATTCAACATGGCGCTGCACCCGCCTACACATGCCAGGTCAAACTTTACCAGCTGACCCTGCCTGGCCGCTGCTGTCAGTGAAATATTGAGCTGTCAAATAGGATACATCACATAGCTAGTCTGAGAAGCACGGATCAAAGACCCTGAGCTCGAGCTATGGAGCTGCTAATGGCTGTGAACTGTCTCTTCAATAAGCTCTTTGTCAAACTACATAAGTTTGCAGATGACACAGTATTGTTTAGACTGAAACAAGGCATGGGTATGAGCTGCATGTATTCTGTGGCAGCCACAATTTATTTTCATATTTTTATATTACATATTTTTTATATTTATATAACCCACAATCACAAGTTTGTCTCACAGGGCTTTAAAATATGTACAGAACATATTTTGGGCGTATTAAACAAAAACTCTTGAGCAGAAAGCATCACTTTTTGAATTTAATCTTTCAGAGCAGCAAGTGCGACTGGCTTGAATTCATGTTGGATAGAACGTACTTCAACAGTAAAGTTTTGTCGTAGTAAGTTTCAAACATTCATATTTTTGACCTATTCTAAGCTTGGCTTGTAGCGTCGGAGCTACATGTACGTTGGAAGTCACACTCAGTAGCAACACAGTCCAGCGCTTTCAGCATATTTATCACTGCTGTCAACAATATCTCATGTTTATGTATTAGCAATATTCTCTGCATGGTAGTTTGAGCAAAATATATTTCAAGGCAATACTCGCTATATGCACTTACTGTATGTTAATATCTTCTGTTTATACCTTTACACCCTTTAATGCCAATATTTACATTTATATTTCTACCTGCACTTTGCTACTCACCAGTATCACTGCTGCAGAATTCCATGTGCCTCATTTGTACTTATCTATTCTTGCACAGCCAGACCGATCTCCACACTTTGTGTTAGAGCTGTGCCAACGCTGGAGAAAGGTGAACCCATTGTTTGTATTTCTGTAAACCAATCATAATTGACTTGAGCAGCACTAAGCCCAGGATGCAGTGATGGTGCCCTTGCAAAATAGCGTCAAAGGAACTTGTATTGAAATGATAATAATGATGTAATAGTTGTGATAGTATTTGACTTTGCTAATGTTGAATTGAACATAATACAGTAATGCTCGCTGTAGAAATGAACAAATTAGATGAATAGATCTAAATTTTAATTTTTTCAGAGTGTAGGTTGCCAGTTTCGTTGTTTTTCTTGTCATTTCATGATTAATTCAATGATTAATCAAAGATGAAGCTGATTATTAGTTGCAGTCCTAAAAGTACCACATACACTAATGTAATGTTTATATACATCATGACCTGATCCCTTCAGCGTGTTTTTAGTTTCCTTTAAATTCCTATGGAACACTTTGCAAACTTTTTGATTTGACTTTCTTAAAGTTTTTTGCCATGAATCAAGAGAGGTAGTCGATATTGAAAAGAACTGAGAAGATTGCTTCACTGCCTCACCTCTAAATTGCACGGCTGTTGCCTCTCCTCCACCCTACCAGCTTTTTCTCTGGCATAAACTGAATCTCCCAGTCGGTTCTCTGCCCAAGAGTTACTTTGGGTCTGACCGTTGCTATTAAACTCTGCGTGTTCCCTCCCTTGGTAATGACAGCAGGTGAAATGAGCCAATTTGTTTTGGTTGGCCAAGACACTGATTTATTCTACGTCCTGGCACTCTTCTTGTCATCACAAGGCTTTGTTTTTAGCCTTTAAAAAAGCCCAATGAGCTCAATATGTTGATTTTTTAATGGTTGTACCAGTTTTTTACTTTTGTCCTGCAGAATGCAGCGCACCATGGGATGTAAGGAAAAAAAGAAAGGCCTTTTTTTCTCTAAATTGTTTTGTTTGTTTTTTTGTTTTTCATCTCAGCATTAATTCCCACTAAAAATCCCTCCTGGATGCTCCATATCTGATAAATTATCTTTTGACTGACTACAAAAATTGATTGTGCATTCAGTTCAGTCTATTGTTTGCCAAGCAAAAGCAATAAGCCTGTGACGAAGCTTTCACTCACAAACATTTCTTTCTTTACATGTGCTGTTGTCTTTCAACTCAGCACAGTGTGCGAGGACCACTGCTATTCAAACTGTAAAGTCAAAGCAAATGGCCAGCAGAACATATTTCAACATTGTCTACTGAATTATAGTCTGACAGGAGCTTTCTTAAAGGAGGTAGGGTATTTTTTGCTGCTCTTGTGTATTAGCAGGAAAGCTCTCTGGCACACAGCTGTTCTTAATAACCATCATTAGTGCCAACCAAATCACATGTGCAATGATTCTAGACTTGCAGCTTACCCTTCATCCCTTCATTTCCTTATGATTCTTAAAATAACTGTCAGTGGCTTCAGAAGGAGAGTTCAGCACATTTCCTGCAGAGTTTTAAACCTCTGGTAGGTGTTTTTGGGTGAGTGGGTCCCAGTTTTGTTTATGTCAGGCACAAGTCTTATCAATGGTGTCACACTATTCCAGCGGTCAACAGGTGATGGTAACACACCAAAATATGCTGTTCTGTGCTGTCCCACCTGTACAAAGGGAAAACATATGAAAGAGTGCTCTTCATTGATTAGAGTTCAGCATTTAAAGCCATCATTCCCACAAAACTCGTCTCTTAGCTTGTTGATCTTGGACTGAGACCTCCATTTGGCTTCTGAACTCACTAACCTAAATATATCTGCGTACCTGCTGTCTGCAAACCATCAACCATGACTGCTGCTATGATACCCAATGTGCAATACTTCTGTATACATTGTCACTTTTACTTTTAAACTCAAATCCTCATTTTTAATTTAATTACATAGTGTTATATCTCATTCATTTTTATTATTTCTATTCTTTAATTCATCTTTATATGACCAGTACTGTTATTGAGACTCTTTCTGTTTAGCTGACGTGCTTTATTCGACACATTTCATCGTATTGATGGCTCTGTCTTACCCTAATCACAATGTGATTTGGGGAGTAACAGTGAAAAACATAAACATAACTTTTGTTCATTGGAAGAAAACTTGTGACAGATTCGTCCGTCTCATGGACATCAAATGTTTCTGTATTTCTTCTTGGCGCTGCTGGTGGCATGGCTCTAGGGATGGCAGCGTGTCGTTGGCTGCTGGTTGGTCTGTCCAACCAACTCTGGTCCAGGCTGAAATCTATCAGATGGATTGCCGTGAAACTTTGTGCACATTCATGGTTACCAGATAATGCATTTTAATGAGTTTAGTGATCCTTTCTGGACAAGTGAGAAGATGAAACATGAAACACGAAAGACTCATCAGGGGTCATGCTTAGCAACAGTCAAGGACAATTTACCAGACAATTCTACAGGAATGTGGACTTGATGTGGCTTTTGCAGAGGTGGACTCAGGGAAATTATTCTCATTTCCCATCCGGTATTATTGCAGTATGTCAGTGGTTGACGTTGACCAAGACAGACACAAGTTAGTTACATGCTGTCTTTCTCCCTGCTGGCGTTTAGAAAATAATGTGATTTGGTATTGTGTAGAGGGTGTTTCACTGCTGTACACATAATACATTCAGGCCCCAACCACACATTTTTGCCATAAAAAACTAAATAAACGGGCCAGACTACATTCATGAATATTTATACTGAAACATTTTTCCTCAAACATTTCACAGGAACATTTTGGAGATTTTATGTAAAAATTACACCCTCTGTGAGAGAATAATCAATGAGATGCATCTGAAACCTCCCACTCTCCCACCTGTCTGCTTAATAATTCAGCAACGAGCGTAGCCTCTGTGGGCATTGACTGTGAAGGGGAGTGTGTGACCTCCAGCACAGCAGCAGGAGGTATACTGCAAGAGGCTGCAGTGTGGAGAGATGATGTTGATGTTTCGTTGCTTTTCTCTTTGGTGCTATTTTTGGTGGGCTTTTGCCCGGGCTTCAGAATATTTGGAATATTGCTACACTCACTGATCTATAACCGCAAATGAATTAGCATTGAAAATCTAACACAGTAAAGATGGTGTCAGTGATATTACACTTCGATACCAGCAGGTTTGTAGTATTGTAACATTTTCATTATACATCAATTTTTTTCAGTTTTACCTACACTACATGCTCAATTTTGCATGATGGATGAAGTTCCTCATTATACTGCAATGTGAGCTGTACACGTAACATTGTGTAAACCCAATTGTTATATGTGAGAATTAAGTGGATATTTTTCAAATCCAGCTATTACTTATAAATTCCTGCCACCATGAAAGCTGTAATAACTTTACCGTCTTTGTGAATTACTGTTGGAGAACTCAAGATTACACAATAGAATCTGAGCCAGTCAAGGGCAAAACAAGTGACACAGAAAGATTTATGCAGGAAAATCTAATAAATTGGACTTGTCGATGGTGTCAAAAGCTGCATAATAGGAGCACCTAACTGCAACATTGATGCTGTTTTAATTTAGAATAGCCAAGACATTCAAATGAGTTAAAGCACAGTCTCCAGACATCAAAGATGTGCAATTTTTAGAATGAATAGACCTTTCAAACCGCGGACATTTTGACTTGTAGCAGGAAAAGCAGTGGTGGAACTAATAACGTTAACGATGGCTTCGTTCCAATCAAGTGTCCCAGTGGTGAGCCAGCATGCACAATATCAGAGCACTGGAGCTGACACATATGGATGGAACGTAGTCTTTATTAATGCTATTAATTATAACTGTGTTTGACAAGTCAGAATGTCCCTTCTGAGAGAGGCTGGATACTCTTATACTTATGCCAATCAAGACACTTGAGAAGGAAACTAAGACTCCCATCAGAGCTTAAATTGGCTAAAAGGAGAACTGAGTTCTCTTTTAAGGGAAATGGGAAAAGTATGAAAACAACCTTGACCCTACTTTTCAGTCCGTAGTGACTTAGTTTGTATGCTTCACAGCAGAGACAGCCATGGCCCGAGGCGTTATGCTTTTGGGTTGTCTATCCATAAGTCTTGGAGGAATTTCTTCAAACGTGTGCTGGATGAACTGATTACATTTTGGCAATGAAAGGTCACAGTGACCTCACGAGACATGTTTTTGGCCATAACTAAAAAATCTATATGCTAATTATGACAAAATTTCACACGATTCTCTCAAAGAATAAAATAATTAACTGCACTGTGATGTCATAATGTTCTGCTTTATTCAATGCCATAACTCAGGATCAGAAGGGGGAATTGGTGGCACTCATCTTGGGTGTCCACCTTGAAACTGTGCTGATTGTTTAGATCTTCTGTGCTGCTGGGTTGAAGATGTGTGTGAAGCATCCACATTTTACAATTGTAGCTTCTTTGCACCAACATCCATATTGAAGCATTGTGTTGACCAGAAGCTCATTGTTTCTGCTAATATTGAGCTTCAGGTGATCATCGTTGCACTGTGTGATGAAGGTCTCCATCAGTCCTCTGTCCTCTTTAAAAATAGTCTCTAAGTGAAGACAGCATGTTTCTCACTGGAAGTTATTCACTAGAATCAAACATTTCAGTAAAGTGAAGGCTTCCATTTAGCAAAAACAATACACTTAATACCTTTTATTCAGTTCCTTCAAAGCCTTCACTGCATATATTATTTGAGTCTGGACAGACATGGGTGTAAACTACAACTTAACTGGTTTGCGGAGGCAAACAACCACAAGACGGTAATTCTAGTTTCACAGAAACAAAAAATCGTTGCCCAGCACAGCCGCATCCCAGAGCAGATTAATCCAATATCGGGTGCCATTAATTTATCATGTCAAGACGGCAGGGGACTAATCCCATTTGTTAAATGACTGTTGAATCTCTGTTTTAGATTAAGATGTCTGGTGAAGCAACTGGAGAGAGGAGAGGCTTCCCTCTCTGACCTCAAGAAAAACCTTGAATATGCAGCGTCGGTGCTGGAATCCGTTTACATCGAGGAGACAAGGTATGAAAACTCAACAAGTATTGACACAGTTCATTTATTGAGAACAATGGCACAGCACTGACAAGGGCCAGACTTTGTAAAATGGATGACTGTCATTAGTATGGCAATTGACCTGAGCTGTAATTCTTAGTTTAATTTTAACCGTTTCATCTCTCTGATTGGTTACAGAATCTCAAGTACTTCCGTCCATAAGTACTGTACTTACTTACCAGTACCTTTCAGAGGGAAATATTAAAGTTTATAACTTATTTCACAGCTATAGTTACGAGTTACTTCACAGATTAAGGTTTTACAAACAAAACACATCATCAGTCACGGAAAGATTGTTGTTCAGGCAAGAAATTGTTAAGGTATAGTTAAAGGTTAGGAAATGTACCAGGTGAAAATATTTCAATAGCTTAATGCAGGTCCAGCTTCCCGAGATATGACCAGGCTTATGGAATTATGTAAGCCTCTCGTCATCTAGATCCCACCAGATTAGGGTCAGCGATGGCATGACCACTCCAGGGTGGAGGATGATGAACTATCCAGTGCAGAATCCATGTAGCACGGTGATTATCAGTGTGATGTGAATGCTTTCTCTTTGCCATAAGAGCATGTATTCAGTTCAGAGGGCGGAGACCAACAGGCTTTGCTCTTGATCCCCTGAACATGTCAACACAACAGGGTAGCTGTACAGAATTATATCACACAATTGGATTCGAATACTCCCCATCACGGTGTTTCAAGAGGCCTCCGATGTTTTGATGTTACATAAGAGGTTATATTATTTGATGGACAGCGCTGGGATTTGAGTTTGATCCCCTGTGAAGTAGAGCTATGATAAATAATAAATATTTTAGTAAGCCTTTAGTCCCTGCATCTGTTTGTTTTGCCTTCCTTTGTTGCTTTCCTATGTGTTTCTGTCTTTCACTTTACATCCCACCATTCTAACCTAATTCCAGGCGTTTGGTGGACACAGAGGATGAGCTCAGCGACATCCAGTCAGAGTCGGTGCCCTCAGAGGTGCGGGACTGGCTGGCCTCCACCTTCACCCGACAGATGGGCCTGATGCTGCGACGCAATGAAGAGAAGCCTCGCTTCCGCAGCATCGTCCACGCCGTCCAGGCTGGCATATTTGTTGAGAGGTAAACGTGCGTGTGATGCACAAGCACATAGCCACATGTACATCCCCACAAGCAGTCATGGGTGTTAAATAATTCATGTGCATTGTCACCTTTATATTTCCTTTACTGAAGTTCTATCTGTCATTGGTCAACCCAAACAAGTGTAGCCTGGAGCAACGTAAAGCAGTGCTGTCAACATCTTTAATTTGGCCTTGCATGAGGAATGGGCAGCCACATTGTTTCTGCACATTTCAATACACACACTCTGTGCATTACTGACATTTTCCAGTGTTTTAGAGTTTAGAGTTTTGATTTTCTAACCTTCTGTGCAGCATTTGTCTGGAGTTCATTTTAGTCTGATATGAATATGCATATGTAGAAAGTTAGCAGCATAGTGAACACAGCAGCTGTGTCCAAAATCCCTTTCTATTTTTACAGTAAAGTGTAGAGCTGCAACAATTATTTGATTGAAAGAACATCAATCAGCTGTTATTTAGATTTTTGACTGATCATTTTAGTTATTTTCTATGGAAGAAAGTGACATTTTTGTACTGTTGGTTGAACAAAACAAGACACTTAATAACTTTGTGAATCACCTTCTACCCTTGAATGTTGTAATGGATATTTTTGATTTTTTTCACATATTTTATCGACCAAATGGTCCCATTAATGGTAAAAATGTGAAGTGGGAGATTCATGGATAATGAAAATAATTGTTAGTTGCAGCCAGATTATGGTGCCCTTTACTCTGTGAGTGTGAAATTAATGCACTATAAAGTACCCACAATGGAACATAATAAATAATGTCCATAGCTTGTACACTACTTTAACAACTACACATCGCAGTGTGTTGCAATTTATAGACTCCAAAACAACCAGTCATCCATCAATGATGACACAAAATGACAATAATTCATCAAACCGTTCACTCTGGAGTAAGTTATCGAGTTAAGTCTGCTTTTATTTGTGCCCAGGTTAGATTATTTTTGCAGTGCATATCTATCTGCACTCGTGTGTAGACCGAAGGGAATGAGAACAAGCAGCAGTCCAGACGGTGGAGAAGAGAAAACTGTAATGCGCTATGACTTGGTTTGCAAACTGGTATGGCCCTTCAAAATTTCAATCTGCTGGAAATATGTGTGCATCCTCTGCACGGTGACTCACTCACCTGAGTCGACCATACATCATCACAGCCTTGGCAAGCCTGGCTAAGCACAATCATTCAGAGAGTTGCAAACATCTCCCTCTCCAAGGCTGTGCTTTATCACACGCTAACATGCAACACGCATTTGTTCTAATCAATAAGCCTCAAGCTATAATCTCTCTGCTTTTAGATATTTACAATGAAGAAACATTGAACAGTGTGGTACAATAGAATGATGAAGCATGAGGTGTCCACCATTGTAAACTTGAAAAAATGTCCTATTCTCACAAAATGGTAACTTGATATTTAGTTGCATTTATGAAAGACATTTACTAATGACATATTTTGATGCTCACCTCTATGTTTTTGAGATGTTGTACGTTGTTCACCGAATTTTGCTGCCTTCCAGGTGACACTAATTTCGTGGAGAAATCCAAAGCTTGTCTTGCAAGTAGTGATTAAATTCATCTTTATTCTAACCCTAACCTTTTGCGTGGAATAAGCAGACTTGCAGGTGCTGTTGCCTTTCCCCAGCTTAACCTTTTCGGCACAGTTTCGTACTGAGTTGTGTTGATTCAACGGTTTATAGTGAGTCTTGGTGGGGAACCTTCGAGGCTGTGCTTTGGGGGTCGGTGTGGTAACCTCTGGTGTTTACACTCAGCAGTGCGCTTCATCTGATGTTTTTATCTCATCCAAACAGGATGTACCGACGTACCTCCAATATGGTGGGACTCAGCTACCCCCCTTCTGTCATATCTGTGCTTAAGGTATTAACACGTGCACGCACATCCTCGCAGTAGCACTCAGATATGAAATAACAACTTTGTACACACGTGTTCATGTGCCAGAAGCAAGACTACACACCCTGAGTTATTAGCAAGAAAGTGACCTGCAGCGCCATCCATCTGAACAGTTTCTTCTTTTGCAAGTTTTTCTTTGTCTTAATTTGAAGTTTTGCTTCCCCCCACAGAATGTTGACAAGTGGTCGTTTGACGTGTTCGCTCTAAACGAGGCCAGCGGAGATCACGCGCTTAAATTCATATTCTATGAATTGCTCACAAGATACGACCTCATTAGCCGTTTCAAGGTAAAGCCACGAAGATGAAACAGACCACTGGTCATTGTTATAACTTCTGTTTGCGTTGTTAAAAGGAGGAGAAGCTAAAAACATTGAGTGCAGATCATAATAACCTTCACAGTTCCCTTCACCGTGCCTGATGTGATGAAAGTGAGCACACTCACATCTCTGGCTCTGAAGTGTGCTGTTGTATTTCTACAATGACCATAATATGGTGGGGGGGGTTGGACATACTTCATCTCATCTGATACCGGACCTCATTTTCCACATCGTCTCATAGCTGAGGACACTCCACTTGAAGTGACAGCATCTGAGAGTAAATGACAGAGGCAATAAAATGAAGCCCACATGAATTCGTAATTGTAGTCTGCTGTAGCCTAAATGATTCACGATCCATGATTTTATGACATCAATTTCAGATACTGAGGGGACTGTGCAGGCATTGAAATTGTATGCACTCATCATTTGAATCACCAGAAAGCTTTGAGAAGTTTCTGTCTGCAGCGCTGTTTAGCTCACAGTCATTTGCTGTTGTTTTGTCTGCCGTCAGATCCCAATCTCTGCAGTGGTGTCATTCGTGGAGGCCCTAGAAGTGGGATACAGCAAACACAAAAACCCCTACCACAACCTGATGCACGCTGCTGATGTCACACAGACCGTACACTACTTGCTCCTCAAGACCGGCATGGTGGTGAGTAGGATGGGCTGGAAACTGACCTTTAAAAGCCTGCAGACGCCAGTTGAACATGTAGAGGTTTGGTTTGGTTCCAAATAGGTAAGATTAACATATGAAATGAAGGTGATTTTATCCACACGGTATTCAAAACATCTCTGTCAGCTGCTGTATTCCAGCCTAATTACAGCTTTGCCCAGCATGCAGCTGCTAAGTATGGCTTTTTTTTTCCTGAAAGAATCCATGAGCCATTCTTTCATGAAAAACAAGACACATGCGGAAAATCACCCTTTAATCCTTTGCTCATGGCAGGTTTGAAGACACCAGCACACAAAATGTCAAAATGTGGCTTAATAATGGTTATTGTCTCAACCTCTGAAGTCGGATGTTTTCTGTCTTCTTGAAATTTATGTTGCTTCATTTTTACTCTTCATATTTCATATTGCTTTTGTTTTTTTTTTTATTTTGTGACCTATATTTCACTCCTTACCACTACACTGTCTTCAGGGCATTTCTGAAGCTGCATTTGTTCAAGAAAAAACAAAAAAAAAAAGCAGTCACCTCGCTAAAGCCGAGTTCAAAGTCCCCAACCATCCGACCAGCCGGCCGCCCCCGCTTCCAGTGTTTTTATTTAATCACCTTAATAAGGCGGCTGCGACAGCTGTCGACATGGTGTGTTTCTTTGGGCAGTGCCTTGCGGTGTAAAACCACATTACTGCTAGAACCACAGGCTCCTGGGAGAGCAGGAGAACAGCATCTATCATTTCGCAGGCCCTCCAGACTCCATTAAATCAACAATCAACAGGTCATTCATAAAGCTAGCCCCATGAGGAAAATACTGAGGGATGGATCGGGCATCTTGCCTTCCCCCTTGTTCTTAATGACTCCCCCATCCCCCACTGTTGATTAGTCACCAATATCGACTGAGCTTCCTGAGCTAAGTCCCCACTCGGTGTACGTGAGTGCACTCAGATGCATGCACATCTCAGAGGAAAATGCCCACTCACAGGTGTGCAGATGCTGCATACACTCACAGATTGAACACAATTGCCCATAAGTAAAAGCACATACATGCACACACATGCAGGTACAGTCCATATTATTCACATACCAGACAGACATGAGAGCAGTATTGATCTTCTCATCTAACTTTTGACAAGAAATAAGCGTATTTCCCACAATGTCATGCTCTCCATTTAAGAGCTGCAGCTACTTTCACATCATCGTCTTCTTTGCTGTGGTCTCAAATCATGACTAGAAGGGTTTAAACTTGACCTAAAAGACTAAAATAGGAAAGCACGATGTGTATTCTCACCTTGTGGCAGCATTAACCCGTAATGAAATTAAAGAGAGCATGACTTCCTCATTTATATTTAGTAACAGTGACAAACCAGACTGAGACACTGTCTGAAAGGGGGAGAGTAAGGAGGAGTGTTTCAGTGACACTTTAAAATGTGATTCTCAATAGAGCTTGTCTTATCCAAAGTTTCCTTTTTGCTTTGCTGACCTTTCCTCTATCTTCTCCTCCCCATTTGTCTCCTTTCATCCCTGACTGTAATGTATTCCTCATGCCAACAACCTCTCTCTGCATCCTTTATATCACTTTACGTGTTTATGACGTGGTGAACCATTCCCTGCTTTCCCCCTTTTTCCATTCACTGGCTTCTCATTTCTCTTCTCTAATTTCTGTCCATTCTTTCCTCTTGTGTTCATTCCTTTACCTTCCTTCTTTCCTGCTGATGTCTCTGTCTTTTCCATCTCGTTGCTCTCCCCTCCTCAACACCCTTCCCTCTTCTATATACGTCTCTTAATATCCCCCTCCTCCTCCCTTATCTTCACCTCCCCCTGCTTCCTCACACCTCACCTCTTCCCTTCTCCCCCCTCCTCCTCCTCTCTTCTTTTGCATCCAGCATTGGTTGACTGAGCTTGAGATCTTTGCCATGATCTTTGCGGCGGCGGTGCACGACTACGAGCACACAGGGACCACAAACAACTTCCACATTCAGACAAGGTAATGGATCATAAAATCAAAAATGCATGGCACTGACTCACCCGATCAATGTTTTCATTTACAGCAAGGGGGCTTTACATTGACACTGAGATCGCCTGCAGTGCTGTAATAACACTGAGGCAGGACGAGAGTCCAACAAGCTCCACGCCCTTTAGAACTTGAGTTGGAGAGAACACACGTAACACAACTTTTTTGTTAGAATTCTAATTAGGAAAATTACTAATTTAGTCGACAAATGCTGTATTCCTGTAAACCCTTCCTTTTTTGTTTTTACAGTTGACCTCCTCTAAGATTGAAATGAATAATTTAGACCATATGAAGGACATGAATTACTCTCATATTTTGTAGGTCATAGTTCAGCCAGATTGAAGCCTGTGTAAAGAGGACAAGACAAAAGCAACAGGAACTGATCACATTCATAATTAAATAACATGTTTTACTGCTAAAACTGAATTGTAGCAGCATCGAATCAACATATATTACTTCTCTTTAAGCTGTTCTTTCCAGTATAGACCAATGAGACACTGTTGCTTTCTCTTTTTCTTTGGCAGGTCAGACACAGCTATCCTGTACAATGACCGCTCAGTGCTGGAGAGTCACCATGTCAGCGCCGCCTACCGCCTGCTGCAGGACGACGACGAGATGAACATCCTCTACAACCTCTCCAAGGATGACTGGAGGTCAGTGAGACAGCTACATAGACAGACAATAAGGGAAAGGGAGACTGACAGATGGAAGATCTGAGTGACAGCAAAGGCAAATAAAACTCATGGATGTAATTGAGAACAGCTCGAGACAGACAGAGGCGGACATGACAGGTGGAAACTGGCAGGTCAAGCAGAACACTTTTACAATGCACATGGAGTGTCACCTGTTCAAAGGCCAAAGTGAACCCTCTCTCTGCTCGGTGGAGGGGAAACCAGAAAAGTTGGATTACCTTCAAGGTCCAACAACTTTGTACTAAATGGAACTGTTATATGTGATAATACATTAAAGGAGACAGCAGCAGTGCGATTTCTCATGGCACAAGCTGGGACTTGTCAAAGCAGATATTATAAATAGCTTTCAAAAACTGTGTTGGCTGCCTTCATTTACTTTAGCGACTTCCGAAATAAGTCGGCTTACATTACCCCAGAGTTTGACAGTTTATTATACAGCACATGGCTCATTCTTCCCTCTCCTTTTTTTTTTTCCCTGTCCTTTGTTTTCATCCAGGGAGCTGCGGGCTCTGGTGGTGGAGATGGTGCTGGCCACAGATATGTCCTGCCACTTCCAGCAGGTGAAGGCCATGAAGAACTTCCTGCAACAGCCTGAGGGGTCAGTTTGCTTTTCTTTCATCACTGTTTACACTGCTCTCGCCCCGGCAATTTACATCTTCATTAACCCTGCCATCAGATCATGATGTGTACTAACCACCCGCTGTTTACAACCCAATTAACCCTGCCCTGAAGGATGTACTCATACAGTGGAGGAGCACAGCAAACATTCATGTTTATATAAAGTGGGCTGTTCAAAATAGACAAGGGATGATATCTGGTGTTCAGGTGTTGTTTATTCAAAGTAGTAGTTTGTTAATAAATAGTACCAAATGTCATGTATGTCACTACACAGTACAGATATACAGAAGGGTATTACAAGAGACCCTGTCAGGCACAAACAGAGGGTAGTTTGTGTTTCTGTGCTGAACGTCTGCTGCAAAGCTCTGGCTCTGGCACTGGCACGGTGAAATTTATTTGCACACTGCAGTGAAAAACAGCCGGTGTTGGCAGGTTTGCTGGCACACTTTGCACTGCTCCAGCTAAGATGACCAACTTGAAAATATTCATGGACTTCATTGTCAGATTCAATATTTTGGCCCTCAGACATATCTGATGAAGGTCTGAGGACTGAAATGTATCATCACTATGCGCCTCTCTTCTCTTGTCCATGGGTATTTCATTCCACACACCTGTCCACGAGAAACTAAAGGTGTGTAGGAGGTGTTACAGTTAAGATTTGAATGGGGTCGTAAAACGTTTTTGCAGTGGACTCATTTCGGGACTGATGATTGAAAATGCTTGTCTTTTTACGATGAGACACTGAGCTCTGTCCTCTCCATTATCTTGACTTTTCTTCAGCCAAACGCTCTGAATGTGGTCAGTGGCAGTCTCCTGCTGGGTAACAGATCCACACATTAAAGAATTTATGCTTGGAGGGAATGTGGCTTGCTACAAGTCTTCGTCTCTCAAAGGTTTTCATTTGCGATAAACATTTAAAGAAAACAGTTTTCAACACAGTTGTGTTACCACAGTTTCGTCTGATTATGCACAAAGCGAGCCAAAAAGAAGCCTTCTGACACCTTCCTCTCTGTCTGTCTATCACGTGACCTTTGCCATGCAGGTCAGAGCCGACCCTCAAGAGTCTCCCTTTGTTCAGCAGAGCTTCACCACATTAAAAATAAAACATCACATAAAGATCATAAATTATTCTCAAATTCAGCAAGTCAGCCAAGGCTGACGGAAAAGGTCAGGTGTAACAGAAGGCAAATATGTTTCAGTCCAAAACCTTCTTGCTTTTTTTTTTTTTTTTGCTGCACTTGCTGCTTCCTTTTCACACATTCTAAGCTCAGCACCCTCTACGGCGTCTAAATGCAGACACAGAGCTGCCATTTGCGAACAGAAACGAAATCGCTATCAAGCAAACTATCGTATGACGTGATGAGTCACCACTGCTGATGTGGTTGCAAACACGGACACGAGAAGGCTGTAAGAAACCCGTTGACCTTCAGGCTATTCCTTTCGCTGTGATAAAACACAGGACTAGGAAACTGCTCTGAAAGCAGTGATATGTAGATAAGCAGCTTCCTGAGAACACGTGGAGGAATCAACAGTATTATGCTTCCTATGTTTGTGAACATGCCTCGGATCTAGAGAGTGCTGCTGCCTGGAAGGTAATCATCAGGCTACAGTATAGGGCACACAGACACACACACACACACACACACACACACACACACATGAATGAGAGATTGCAGTCTGCAGGAAGCCGTAATGCTGAATAGACTCTAATGTGAAGTAATTTCAAACCAGTGTGCTCCAGGCCTGCTTAGAGTGCACTTTAAGACCCAATCTGCCACAAATGGAATGAGGGGAAACTTGAGCCAGTCTTTCTCACCTCTGTTTAACCTTGTGCTGTGTGCATGTGTGTGTGTGTGTCTGTGTGTGTTTTCATTTGCGTGCCTGTTTTCCATATTGGTCTGTGTGTGTACATTCATGCTTCAGTCCATTAAACATGATATTTTGATATGGTTATCAGGTGGTATCTCAGACACCACCGATGTCTGATGAGGTGAGGTGAAGCATCTTCACGCTGTGTCCCAGTGTAGAAAAACGATTAAGCTAATGACGGCAGTTAGAATTTTTTTTTTTTTTTTTTTTTGGATGGAGGTGTTGCTCTGTCTTTAGGTGGTAGTGAATGTCGATGTATAGTTCAGCATCTGTTTAATCATCGTTAGTAGTTTGACAGTGCCTCCATGAGATCGGTGCCATCACAACACTTAAAAGATATCTTATTGTTAACAAATCCCATGAATTGATCACAATAATACAATAATGAGTATTGTCCTGTGTGCCACAGAGCTTCATTGTTGCCTGGAAGCTATTAGAACACATCAGTGAGCCACAGTGTTGTACTGGCTGACATGTTTCTTTATTACCATGAACACAAACACTGTGTTTATTTTGAGTCAATCCCACATATGCCGTCCTGCTGTCGGAAACATTCACTGACAAATGTGTATTAATCCCCTTCTGAAAATAATCCCCAACAAATGCACCATTTACTCCTGTTTGACTAATGTTAGTTTGAGGAAATTGCCAAGCCTTTTTAAAATAGAAACAATATATTTGTGAGCCACTTTAAAGGTTTGACTCTTCAATAGGAATACAAGTGATTATATTTTGATGGTACTCACACATCTTGCAACATCTGACACCTACGCATCTTAAACAACCTGCACCAATGGTGACTTTATATTCTGTAGTCTGCTGCTATGCAGTACTTTTTATAAGGGCCCCATTTTTTAAAGTCTACATTAAAACAATCATCATGCACGTTGATGCAGTTTTTGGTTGCTGTAAGTGTTGTCCATACAAGCTAAAGCAATTCCAGTGTAAAGTAATGTAATGTGATGGGTCCTTGTCCTTATGCTGCACAAAAATGCAATGTTAATGTTTTATTGGGCTGTTCTTGCACAGACATTTTTGTAGACATATCTGCAACTGTGCTGCATTTTTTCCATTCTTTTTATGTCTGGCCCTACCTGTCTTCAGGGACACATGGAAATATTCTTCCTTCCCCCGCTTGGTATTTTTCAATAACCTTGTTGCAGATGTGCCTGGGATGTCTGTTTGTCTTCATGATGTAGTTTTTACCAGGACAATGGCGAAGCAGACATTTGGCTGACCAGATAACAGGTGTATTTAACCTAAAATCCCTTGTCACATCTTGATTACACAAAGATGATATAATTGTTTGTTATGATTTAGGTGCGCAATATTTAAGGGTGTAATGCATATGTTGGGGGGGGGGGGGTTCAAGCTTAATGTAGATCAAGTTGTAGAGAGTTATTCTCACTTTGTCATAATTTTCAGGAAAAACTAAAAAAGCACTCACTTAAAAACAACACTTGATGATTAAAGAGTGCACAGGACCATTTAGGAAAATAATGCAGCAGATGAATGATGCTCTCTTACTGACATCAGCTTTTAAAATTGTGGCTCTGCTCTCTTTTGCAGCATCGACAAGCCCAAAGCCCTGTCCCTGCTGCTGCACACAGCAGACATCAGCCACCCGGCCAAGAGCTGGGACCTCCACCACCGCTGGACCACCTCCCTACTGGAGGAGTTCTTCAGACAGGTGAGCGGGTCACAGTGTGAATCATGACTGACTGGTCCAGTGAAGATGTGAGGTTCAGATGCATGTAGAGTGAACATGGCATGGTCACATACACAGAGCTACAATACAGTATTTATTTTTTATGAGGTACAAGTGGATATAACTGTGTTACAATGCAGTCTTATACAATGGCCCTGCGATAAATCTAACATTGTTGACTTTTCCTTTATATTGATGGAGGTGGACTAATTATAAGAAATACATTAAAGTATAATGCAATATAATTCAATCTTATAGTTGAAACATCACCTCTGAAAAAATGGTTCAGACAGAAACACTAATGATGGCATTACTCCGTTCGAGTGTTCCAGGAAACAGTGCCATTAAGCAAACATGCAGAATTCTAGGAGCTCTTGAACTGGGAAATCTAGAGGAAATGCTCACATTATCAACACTGTTGGCAAAACAATCCATGTAATAGCTGATTTCTGAACGCTTTAAGGACATGTTGGCTCAGAAGCTGAGATTGAAAAGCCATTGTTGAGCTTTAAATCACACTTGTGTGTTTCCTGCTATGTGAAAATAAATGCTCTATTGGACCAACTGAGAGGGACTGTTTTCCTAGGATTGCCAATATATGAAACATTTGATTTGAATCAGAGCTGATTCATCTTTTCTGAAAATATTAGGATACTTAGATTGTGTTTAGCTCGCCGCGCTGATGTTTCTGATTGTACTGCTTGTTGGTTCCATATGAACAGCAGCTATTTATTTTCCCAATTTAGTCCCATTTCTTTCATGCAGATGTAGTCAAATGCCAACAGTGGAATAATGATGATATTAGTGAATGATTGTTTTAATATGGTGCTTTGGCACAACTCATCCCTCCAAAGCACTTTACATTAGTGAGATATACAGTCATATTCATAAGTTTAATTGCATGCATTCTGCTCTTTGACATCTTTAAAAATGATGTCATGACAAAGTGTCCCGGCAGATTAAAATGCAGAACTTTACCTCTGTAATAAAACAATGCATTTGGCTATAAATAATAAATTGTGTATTTGTAAACGTCAACAAGAAAGACAGACGTTTAACTGGTTCCACACTGCTTTCATCTCTTCCATTATTAATCCACATTGTTCTCATTATCAGTGCTATTGTTATTGCGGCTGCTTTCACAAAGCCGTTGTCTCTCGGGATATGAATTGCCGTAAAATAGCGTCTCCAAAGAACATTGCCTGTCGACACCACATCTCATCTGTTTGTGACAAATCAACAGAGAAAATGAAACACATTTGTGGCCTGAAAGCACTCAGGGCGGGGGCCAGACGAATCCAAAACCTGTTGATAGAAGTGTGAGCATGTGGTGTACTGTATGGTGGTGTGTATGTGTACTGTGAGTGTCAGTTGTGCCAGTTGTATGTGTTTGCCTGGAGGTTGGGGTCCATTTTTGTTGAAGCCAGACTGAGAATGATTTAGACTGCTGTATTTCCAGGGGGACAAAGAGGCAGAGCTCGGCCTGCCGTTCTCTCCACTCTGCGACCGCAAGTCCACGATGGTGGCTCAGTCCCAGATCGGTGAGTGGCTCCTCCATCCTTACATACACCAGCTGCACAGTGGTGTGAGTCTGCTCCAGCATGTGTATCTGTGAAACATGCCATTTTCTTCTGTCAAAGTATTAGAGAGCATCCAAGAGCGTGCAACTTCCTGTGTTTATATTCATATACATTTCTGTCAAACTCTCAAATAACAAATGAATGAAATTGATTATTGTGGAAATACAAGAAGGAGGAATTAGACATGATGTTAAATGCTCTAATCTCTTGTACCACCTTGTCTTTGATTGATGGCCAATTATACAGTCCTTTTAGGAGAAATATTAAATGTAAATAAAAGATAGATTAAAAGGGTTAGTTTTTTATTTATTCCTTCAATTCATCTATTTTTGCACTTGAAGAACATGCAGCAGAGGTGGCAGGACTTTCCTGAGCAATGTTTTCCTCTCAGGCTGTAAAAGCCCCAACAACTTCCACCAGGAACAACCGTTATGTTGCCCGAAAGGCGAAATCCAACAGTCTGAGCATTGATAGCTGTGAGCCCGCAGTAATGACTGAAGGCATTCGAGATGAGCACATCAATGTTTTTATCTGTTCGGAGCAGCTGGGCAGGCTAATGACACTGTGAGAGAGATGTTAGTGAGTAAATCATACTGAAATTTTAAGAGTGATAAAAGCAGGATTTTGAAAAGTGAGACATGGGACAAAAGGACAAAAGGTAACATTAGTCCTGGGTTGACAGTCTTGGGACACAGACTTCTCTTTGAGTCTCAGATTTAATCACATTCATGTTCAGTTTTAATCTTAATTTCACAATTTGCAGCATTACAATGATTGTCCTGGCCTTCATTTGTCCCAGTCTGCATTAACGAGTCCAAACATGACATAAAAAGAGTAAATGTGAATGTATAGACTGACACTATCTTCTCTGATAACTTTGTCTCCAGGCTTTATAGACTTCATTGTGGTACCCACCTTCACTGTGCTGACGGACATGATGGAGCGCATCGTCACGCCGCTTATCGACGAGGCTTCCCATTCAGGTTTTGCCGGCTTTAGACGCTCAAGGTGAGCGGGAGCACTTTCTCTGAGAGATGTCTTGGTAATGAAAAGTTTCTAAATGACTGTGTACTGCTGAGTAGCAGGACGGAGCAGATGGAAGTGGGTGATTGTATGTAAATTTTAATCCACCCGCCTGGTCAATCAAAGACGGAAAAGTTACCTCTCATAGTCAGTTCATGAGTAACTGCTCGCTCAGTGACGTGATGAAGCAGCTCCTCTGCAATAACAGCATAGCTAATGGACACATTGAGAACAGCAGATGAGTCTGCCATGAGTAATCCATTTCGGTGCGTGGAAATGTCTCCACCTTTCATCAGGCAGAGCCACACACCTTGAAATTGATATTTTAGAGATGCTAGTCAAGTTCGCCTCTCTGTCCCTGATAAGGAATGGGTCTTAGTGCTGGCATGGCATACGCAAAGATTTTATCTCCATTGGCTTAATTAATTGGCCCGGTACTTATCCTCCAGCCACGTGCTAAATCAGTTATGTGCAAGACCGACAAACAAATAATGCTCTTGCATTGCTAATGTTTAAACTATCCTGAGAATGATCATTTGAGTCTGGTACTTGTTAAACTTTGTGTCCTTTAATGTGAGCTTATTAGAAAATGAAGCGGTTCTTGGGGAGTCTGGCGCTGCGTCTTCCGCTGCACCTGCACATCAATATCAGTCTCCCCGTTCTCCTCAACAGCAGTCATTAGCATCACTCAGTGGGCCTCCAGTCGAAGCTAACCAAGTGGAAATCTCAGATAGTGCTGCCACTTGTGCAGTCTTCTTGTCTATGTGCACACCTGGGTGCTTATGTGTTTCCTTGGACTGTTTCTTTGCAGCATTTATAGCTGCTCTCAATCATCTGTAACTGTGTCTGCTCTCTCTGTGCCTCCGGTTATCTACCTGTCTTTCTTTCTTTTTCTCCTTTCAATCTGCCTCTGAATCCGAAAGCTCGAGTTTTTTTTTAGCCAAGCTAGCGGCCTCGCAAAGGGGTAGAAAATTCAGTATGAAATGAAACTATTTGACGGATTATTATGAAATTGTGTGCAGACATTCTTGGCACTCAGGCGATGTATCCTTTGGTGATCTCCTGGCTTTTCCCCTAGTGCCACCATGAGGTTGACATTTGTGGTTTTGAGTGGAATATCTCAGCAATCATTGGATTGATTGCCATGAAATCTGGTACAGACATTCATGCCCCCCGTGTGATGAATTGGGATAACTTTTGTGATCTCTAAAAGGTGAAGTCCATCAATTTAATGTTGCACTGGAAGACTCACAAGAGACACATTTGAAGAAGAATGGTCAAAAGAATGGCTCAAGCTCAATAAACCCTTGGATTTGACATTTCCCACAATGCAACTTGACAGCATCTTTCATCAGACTATCCGTCTGTTAAATGCCCACTTCTTTAATGTCATTTTTTAAAGCAGGCTGTCTGTTAAAATACTTTATACAGCCTCCTCCAGAACAGCAAAAGATATTATTTACCTGTTTTCACACAGGCTGAGTGCTCCTCAGGTACACCACAGGTAAACTCGAGGGAATTTACCTCTACCTTTTCATCTAGCGCCATCATCAGTTCAACATTTGTCTGCTGCTCAGATTTATGTCAAATATCTACAAATCTACTCATCCTCAGCTGTTCTTTGCGTTAAGTGCTAAGTAGCAAATGTTAGCATGTTAACATGCTACATGAAGATGGACATTATACCTGCTAAACATCAGCATTATCTTTGTTAGCAATGTTAGCATGCTAACTTTAGCATTTCGCTCAAAGCACCACAGTGTCAGCATAGCTGCACGCAGCTGTTAGCACAGCTGTACACTGCGCATCCTGCTTTCTTCTAACTCTCTTCCCCCCCTGCACTTTTCTGTCCAGTCTGAACAGTATTACCTCAGAGGAGGCCAAGAGGCACAGCGTGAAGAGCATGGGCTCCGACAGCAGCTCGTCGGGACAAAGCTCCCTGCTGACGGTGGACATAAAGAACTTCAAGGCGTTGTGGAATGAAGAGGTTTATCAGAACAGAGAGAGGTGGAAAGGGCAAGCCAGTAAAGGTACAGTACATCCATACAACCCAAAATGTAATACAGTAAAATGGAGGTGATTTGGGGATTCAGGGAACATAAATGCTCTGGTAAAACTGATCTGTCCAAACAGATCATGAGATCCACCAGAATGGAAAAATTGGCTTATAAAGCTGCAATGCTCTTAGCATCTGCAATGCTCTTATCTGACTCAGAGGGGGATTTTGCCTGACCTGTATTAATGTGGGATTTTATGGGATTCATGGTGATCAGTGTGTCCACATACATCAGTTTTATTTCAATATTTAATTAATCAAGGTGCTACCACACCCATTATAAGGGCTTTATAAACTGCTAACTTTATTGATTGTTAATAAGTTATTAACTAATGTTTATACTTCAGTTATAAGCTATTAATAAGAACATTTAAGGTGTCAGGTTGTGTAAAATTCCTGTGGTTGTTCCTCCTCCTGTGTGATGCTTGTCATAGAAAGATTTAGTTCATCAAGAATCAATTTATCACCAGTTTGTCATTATTTACAGTTGGAGAGTTGATGGAATACTAATTTTTGACGTTTCTAACTGCAGACTTGATTGCCTATAAGTGAGAAACTACTGTATATTTATTAGTTGATTAATAGTATTAATTACCCACTAAAAAGGATAAACACCATCCAAAGGAATTCATTCATTACTGGCTACACAGATGTTTTCTAAGTCTTATGAGCAGTCCATAAATTACAAGAAAATACTTTTTTAATAATTAATAGATTAAAAGATAATCAGTTACAGCTTCTAGACTTTTATAAAGTGAGCTTTGTTAGAAAGACGATAGCCATTTAAGTAGCTAATAATTTGCAGCTGGAATCCATATTTTATATTGACAGTGCATATCATCACAATTTGTATAAAAAGTATCACTTGTTGTCATTGGCCCGTGGACAATTAACAGCTCCCCTCAGCTTGACACAGCATTTTAGCATCTCAGTGATCTCCATCACTACTGAATGTGTAAATAGGCGGCGGTTCGCTAACAAGTTTATCTTGTCAATTTAAAGGATTATAAATATGTTTGCAGCTTGTTTCTGCTGCCCTCAAGTGGCTAAAAACTCAGTTAATGCAGGGTTGAACTAACACTCACACAGAGGTTCTCTCAGCCTTTATTGGCTTTAAGTAAGAATTGAGAAGTGATGAATTAATACACATGGACACACACATTCATGCTAATCTGCCTCCACGCTCCATGTGACCCCAGAGGCGGAAGAGAGAGCTAAAAAAGATGCGGAGGAGAAGGCCCAGCAGGAAGAGGCCATGGAGCCCCAAGAGGTCCATACAGAATCAGAACAGCCTGAACCAAAGGAGGACAAATTGGAGGGGGAGCCCCCCGAGTCAGCAGAGACCAGCAGACCACCAGATGGTGACACAGGGGAGACAGAGGAGGGAGCGCAGCCTGGCAGCTCCACACACAAGAATCCTCCACTGCATAACGGTACATCATCCACGTCATCATCTGTGTATAGCATGGCCTCCCTTTATAAGACATGATATAATGCGCTACACACACACAGTGTACTGACATGTGAAGTCATTCTCCCAGTCACTCGTCAGCGAGGGTCCCGCCTCTTCCCCCTTTTCATCGTATTATCAATGAAACACTTTGAATTTGTGTCATCTCCCAAACTTAAATGACTATTGACTTTTTAGATGCTAAATAATTGTGGGTTTAAAGCCCCTGAAGGGTCACAGCGGCATTTCTTTTTTGGAAAAAAACTAAATAAATAAAGAGAAAAATATTCCAGGTGAGATCCTTTGCCTGCACACAGTGAGTTTGTAATGAGCTGATAAGGCTGAATGTACAAAAGAGAGAAAATGCTTTGAGGATTTTGTTTTCTTTGTTTACTGCCACCAAATGTATCTGCGTCGCTGTGACCAATAAACAACTATTCTGACTTTCCAGGAGAGTTGTCTGAAGGGGCTGAATCTCCAGAGGGTGAAGAAAACAAGAACAAAGGAGTGGATGGTGAGTTTGTTCCTGCAGCCCACGACCGTTGACAAACAAAATAAAGTAACCGCACTGCCAGTTTATTAGGTACACCTAGCTGTGGCTGACACAGTGTAATACAACAGTCCTGTGGGAAATCCTCCCTTCATGGTTGTAATGATCAGCTTTGATTCAAATAGTATTTTGAATTACTCTCCCTAAATCTTATTTTGGAGGAATAGCATCTGCAAGGAAGTAGTACATACTGCTGTATACTACTGTGTATGCACTTGGATGGAGATTTTTAGCTCTTGATTCAGACAGTTTTCCTTGCAATTGAAGAATATTTTGAGTAAGCTGAAGGTAGCGTATTAATTATGCAAAACAGGGAATCAGACTTTTTGTTACTTGATCAAAAGATTAAGCAGAAATTTTAATCCATCAGAATTTGTCTTCCTCCAGTGAGCTTTCCCCACAATAGATTATCAGTTTGTTCATATATACTCTCACCTAAATCATTGATATCTCTGTATATGTCTCCCCAAAGCAGAGGTAGCGATGGAATAAACCAGCCGTCTTTCATCTTTTCTGCGCCGCTGTCGACCTGAACCTGCATTTACCTGAAATGGGAGAACTCAGACTCACGCCAGAGGGAAGGCCATTAGCTGGACTGTGCTGCCCCCTGCAGGACACCAAGAAACTGACACCTTCACTTCCTTTTCTGTCTCCATGACCTTTTACTTTTCACCATGTTTGTCCTCCCTCGCTCCTGTATGCAGAGCTTGCAGCTCTACCCACGTGCATTATGCCTCCCTTCCTGCTTAAAGACGATACAGAAGAAGATTTAATGACCTTAAGGATGAAGAGGAGCCTTTGAACGACTGACACTGAAAATATTGCTTTTCTCTTTTTGTTTGCCAATCTTTTACTTCGCTGTAAGTCGTATGTTTAACTCAGCCACGGACATGTAGCCATCGCACAAGTCCCACTTTTCACCGCTGTGTTTTGCTTCTTTCTGAGATTTTGGGATCGTCTGCCCTCAGCAATTTATTTTGGTCTTTACCAAATAATACATAAGTGCAGAATAAATGTCCGATGAGAACGACTTCTATAGCTGCACAGTATCTATGGCGTATGAGTATGTGTGTATAGTACACTGTGGTTAACTTAACAGGTCTGCAGCACTACTACTTTACTAGCAAGTACTCCTTAAACAGATCCATTCTATGTAGAAATATTTCCCTGTGCTTCAGGAGCTCCTGTTGACAGTCTCCCATGTTTCCTGAAGCTACAACAAAAACCAGTTTATCCCACCAGTTGTGGCTCATTTTTCCCCGTTAACATGTTTACTTTCTTAGTGCTTTCCTCTGACATTGTGCAATTCTAAATGTGTTCCTTGCAGCCAGATTTATATTGTTTTTTTGTGTGTTTTAGTCTTCTCTACAGGACATATTCAGAGTTTGTATATGTGTGGATCTGTGGAAGAGTAGAAATCCTGGTTCCACAATCCACTGACGGACATTTTTTGGGGGGAGGGGGGATATAAGATACTGTGGTGACAAGAATTAGAATGCAACTTTTGCATTTCAAACATATCACACACACACAAATGCATTCAAGTCTTTGTAATATACAAAAACTTTTTGTTTACCTTTTTTTTGTATTCTTATTTGTTTTGCATTCACGATGTCCTGTTTGAATCATGCACTAGATGTGTCAATATCCTCACACTGTACGTCATTTCTTCGTCTAAAAACTTCTTCTCGATGCCTTCTTATATGTATTTAAGCCGTAGCAACAAGTCAACATTGTCGCTGAATTAGAGTAAAATCTTCTATATGTCCGTTATTTTCTTTTGCAGTACGGTTCTGTTACAGCAGCTCCACCTGCGAGGCTGTCGGCGTAATGTTTAATCTACGTGTTTACAGTGTGCTCGTACACCTATTAGCCAGTTGAATCCATCAAGCTTTCGTGATGCATCCGAGGCTATGAGTCCAAACTGTATCTGCTTCTTGGTTGTTTGCCAGGTTTTTAAGGCTTGTAATGTTAATGTGTATAGGAGATGCAAATATCGCTTACTGTGCATATGTATCATATTGAACCTCTGCAATGCTGGTTCAGCTTTTAATATCTACTTAACGTGTAATCGGAAGAAAAGAAGCATTTTGGCAGTATTTGCATAATGATGATGTTTTCCCTGAAATTGTGCACTTTTGTTTTGTTTTCCTGATGTTTTCAATTGTTCTGGCATGAAAATCCCAAAACTTATGGTGCCAAGATCACGTTCTTGGCATGTTCTTAACAAATTTTAAAGTAATGTGTATACTGGTACATATTCTGATACATATAATATATAAGGGGTTCAAAAAGGGAAATTAATTTATCACCTAAAATTTATATAAAACTAGGAATTATTTTTGAGCGTCTTTCTTTTAATACACACTCCCCGCTTTTATATTATAACAGAACCTTTAGAACCGTGCTCAGATATAAAGCGGTTTCTCACATAATTTAACCACATGCTACTTTCTACCTAAAAGACACAGTCAGTGGTTAGCAAGCCAGCTGGCTGAATGTGTGCCTATATCTGTACTTTCCATCTGACACCTTTCAGCTGTAAGAAAACAAATATGGTGATGTCATTTGAAGCTGTGCTGATCCAGGCGCAGCCTAACAAAGCAGTCAATATCTTCCTACAATACGACTAAATAGTCTTGACTAAAGACTTTTTAGACCAGTCTGTCTGTAAAGTCAGCAGTTCAATGTTGCAGAAGTATTCATAATGGTATATTTTATGGTATATTTTGCTCTTTTTCATTTAGAAAAATCTATTTTATAGCTTTTTTTTGTTTCACTGTACCGTCTGTTCCTTTTTTGACTCTGAGGATGGATCGTCTTCGACATGTAATGACATGATTTCTTTTTGTCTCTCCTCTCTGGTTTTCTTGTTCCTCGTGTGTCTGTTCGATGGGTTTTATTCCACCAGCTCTGAAGTCAGAAAAATTCAAGTGGCTCAAAACTGTAAATTTAAAGTGTAAGGATCTCGGCAAATTACATTTCTAAGTAGAACAAAAACAAATTGTGTCCTCAAAATATCCTGCCTGATACTTGGTGAAGCAGAATATATGTTCTGTACCGAGGGACCAACACATGTACAGTCTTGTAGTTTGCTCTATCTTTCACTTGCTACTGTGATAGCCTACTGTATGAATATTTAACAGGAATTTATACCAACCATAATCAGAAACATAGCTGTATTTATGACATGTAAAGACTTCTAATCATGGTGTTTTGTAATGGTTACTATGGAACAGATTATTTGTTGTTTGTTTAATGCTTTGTTTCCTTGTTTAGTCTCAATCACTCTATAACGACTGATCTCAGAACTGTTCCAGGGACTGAGGTCAGGTGGATATAAAGCGTCTGTGTGTGTGTGTGTGTGTGTGTGTGTGTGTGTGTGTGTGTGTGTGTGTGTATGTATGAGAAACTGCCGAAAAATACTTAATGTGCATTTCTGATCTCCTCACTGTGACCTGCTCTATCGATGAGAGTGTGATGAGGTGAGTGTATGTGTGCGTGCGTGCGTGTGTGTGATTGAGAGAAGTGGACTGTTTAAAGCTGGTTAAACAACTCTTATGACCTGAAACTGAATCAAAAACACACACCAGATATATTTTTTTCCTCCTTAAATATCCAGTTCTTGTGTGTTTTATACACTCTGTCAGGCTGATACAACTGAATACGTTTACATATATTAAACAGTAGAGGACATATTATAAAGGTCAAATTATACAGGTTTGTTGGCCTAAGTAGTGGATGAAACAACAAAAAAACATAGAAGTGGGTAGTTAGATTAGTTAACAGGAGTGAACCGCCTCAGGTTCAACCTCCACTACATCCCTGAGCAGACAGAAGGACTAAGAGTGTGTTTGTGTGGGTGCGTGGGTGTGTGCGTATGCATGTATGTGCATGCATGTGTGTGTCACTGTCCCATGCCGGCCAGGCGGCCGTGTGTGCCACCATGCTCTGTGACTGCACAGCCGTATCAATAAATCTGGACTCAAAGGGCTCAGATCATGTCTGCCTGTTTTCATTTCCACAACAGCACAGCGTGTGACACATTTAAAGGGCCAGTCCGCTGAGTTTACACACAGACACCGTGGAGTTTGAAACATGGAGGTGTTTACCAAGCTGGGAGTGTGCTGTAACATCACCACACCGCTTTTCCCCTCAAACTAAGGTGTAACTATGGAAACATGAATACACATCATACAACTAATTATACTCTTACTCACATCCAGATGTGACTCGTCTGTAATAAACTCCAGCAGAGATATTCAAGAAGGACTTCTGAACTTTACGCTTCAAGAGAACAAGTCAGCTTCAAATCGGCTGTTTATTAAATATCAGGAAGGGGTTAAAGCTCTGTCTTCAAACTGAAACGGGCTGTTCTTTGCTGTGATTCTTCCTGCTGTTCATACTGACCATGAGGAAACTTCATCCTGATGTGCTGCTGTAAGCGATGGAGGACAAAATCTACAGGCTTTGTTTTTTAAATTCTATATTTATACTGACGTTTATCTAAAGACGATATGAGACTTCACCAGTCAGAGTCAAATGAAGTGGATATCTACTAAAATTACAGCCTTTTTAACATAAAATCATCTGTTTGGAGATGCAAAAAGAGTGAATTTTATACAAAAAGAACTAAAACTGCAGGATATCATCTTGATTAGACTGACTCAGGCTGCTTTTGCACAAAATAAATGGCTGCAGAGCACTTTTAAAAATACACTGAGTATTTGTGAAACTGCATCTGTACTGTATATTGTTAGAATGTGTGAAGAGTGGAGACCCCTCCTGTTATTTGTTCACCTGATGCTTCAGTGCTACCACCTGAAGGTCGTCAGAGCCAACTGGAAACACCTGACCTGCACCGCCTCAGTCACTCACATTCTCCTTTGAGTTTCCTCGTGGTGTTCGTCCCTCTTTGTTTTCCTCCTCAGCTTTTAACATTCACACCATCCCCACCTTCACGCTGAAGCTGCTTTTCCTAAACGCATTACTTTGCATAATCTTTAAAATGGCTCGTGTCCGCATAAACCTGCAAAATCTCAGGCTGCTGAAGTCCCCAGGAAGGACACTGTTGCACTCCTACTGCTGTAGGAAGGTCAACTTTACAACATATACAACAAAATATAAACAGTATATATAACCTACAGTATTAGATCAGATTAGATAAGATGCTACAGGGCTTCAAGATGTGCATATTTTTGTGTGTTTCTTACTCAAATCAACAGTTCAGATATAAACATAACCAGCAGTAGGTTGACAGGTGGGATTCTGGCCTTAACATTAAATCCTTGACAATAATAAATTGTATTTAGTGCAGCACCTGTCATACAGGAATTGCGGCTCAAAGTGCTTTACATGAAAGAAATCACATGCACCAAGTGAGGGCTTCACATAGAAAAGACAGAATGGACATAAAGTGTTAAAAATTAAATGTAAAATAAGATGGAAATAAAACCCACTTCATAATGATGATAAGGCTCCGAATAAAAATAAAGACAATGCATAAAACCACAGAATAATAAAAAATGTATTACCTAGAAGGCATAAAATCAAGTAAAATACAACATTTTAAAGGAAGTGCAGCAGTGCAGGCAAGGCACAAAATGCAAAATACAAAAACAAACGTTTGTCTTCAGATTTACATAAAAATCATCAGAGTGAAACACAACAAAGTTGTCTTACAATGAGCACAAGACTGCTTAAAAGCCAAAACTAGCAGTATGTATTGCACACTAAACTGGAACATGAGCATGTCTCCCAGTCAATGATCCACTAGATGTCTCTGTTAGACTTCAGATTACACTGACGCTCCACCAGCGTCTCAGCCTCAGAGGGCCCCGGGCACTAAAAATGATCAACGGACGTGATGTATGCCGTGACACTCTCCCAAGATAGTCAGTGTATAGCTCTTTATCCACCATATATGCAGCTCCACAAACATTAGACACAGAACGCATATTTATCACAAGCAGCATGCATATTCATGGGCAGGTTGATGGAGCTCGTGCGGGGATGTGTACGAGTTCTCAGCACAGTGCTGAGTGCCGAAGCAGAAGGCGAATGTTAATTCAATTATACGGCAGCTGTTCCTTGGTGCCCATGGCCACTGTGTTTGCACTAGAACAGAAATCTTGTATTAGGTCCCTCGCCATAAAAGACCATTGCCAGGCTCGAGAATGGGGACTGCCTGTAACCAAAAGCCATCAACAGAATTGTAAAGAGCTTTTAATGCTTATTTTTGGCATGATTGAGGAATTTGGTGAGGCTGCAAAGTAAGATTTGTGTTTGTGGGAGGAGGTTTGTTTTGTTTTGGCTCGCTGTTGATTTACGGAGCTTTTGTTTTTGGTCATTATTCTGTTAAACAGTCAAGCTGCTTGGAAGTAAAACGAGTTTTCTGATATTAACTCCAGTCAAGGGTGGTTGGATAGACGCGCGCGTGTCCTGCGGTGGTCGTTTCGTCATTTTGGTTCACAGAAGCTAATTTGCAGACACGTAAACTCTTGTTCTTTCTTTGCGTGTGTGCATGTTTATGTTTGTGTGGCCTCGTGCTCACCGCTGTGTGCATTCACACGTATATTCTGAGCATAAATAAGACAGCGTGTATGTCTAGGTCTTCAATTGCTCCCATACATGCAAATGCCGTTTGTCCATGCATTTATGCGAGTGTTGGTATTTGTGCTCCACCCCACCTCCTGTCCCAGGCCCGGGCTGAGCTCCAGTACTAGTTGGTGGAGGAAGAGTAGGAGGCGGAGGAGGAGGGGGGGAGGAGGACAAGGAGGAGGGTGTGAAGGCATCCGCCAGCCTGTCCCTTCATTACCCGGCTCCCTGAGACTCGCTCTGTGTGATTTAATCACATGGCCACTGGCGGGAACTGCTGCTCTGATGTTACCTGGACCTGCTAATAAGTTTGCTTTCCCTTCATCAAAAGGAAAACAGCCACACCTGCGGGACGGATGCGCTCAACTGTACATTATGTATGTATAATATATGCACGCATGCAAATGTGGAGGCACACGCACACACACACACAAACTCCTGGTTGTCCTCCTGTCACCCACAGAAGGAGTGCAGAGGACAAAGCGGAGGGGTGCAGCTGAAGATTATTTCATTGATTAATCAGCTGATAGGTTTCTTTAATTTATCAGCCCATTCTCCTGTAAAATGATAGAAAATAGACAGGACCTATCACTAGGAACTATTTTGTATAGGATGATAATTATGGTGGATTAATCTGCTGATTTCTTCTTTGATTGATCGTTTGGTTTAAAAATTCTGAACAAAGTGAGAAACGCTGTCACAATCAGGGACAGCTTCACAATGTTGTTTTGTCCAATAATCCAAACCTCACAATTACCGTGTTTACAATATTAACAGGCTCAAGTAAAGTACAAGCACCTCAAATTTCTATTTAAATGTACTTAGTTACACTCCACCACTTATTTAAATGTCATGTAAGACAAAGAAAATCTGCACATTTAACAGGTTGGAACAAGAGAATATTTGGCTTTTTTGTCAAGTGAAAATTAATGAATTAACAAAATAGTTGCTAATTATTTTTCCCGTTGATGAACTAATGGATTAATTGACTTTGTCCAGCTCTAAAGCAAAGACTGTAAATAAAATGTGATGCTGTCAGACGGAGGCTTCAGTGTGACTGGCCTTGTGGGAATCCATCCTCTACCCTAACCAGAACAGACAACATGTTCTCACCACTTAACTTCACACGGCCACATCGTGCAGCACATAAAGTAGACACTGCATATCAAGCTGTTTAATAAAAATTAAACCCCATCTATCCACTGGAAAGAGCACAGAGCTCTATTTAGAGTGACTGATCGAGAGCCCAGAATCAAAGGGCCCTGTGGCACGAGCTGCTAGTGTGTCTGGGAATTGGCCCAACTCTTAAAGAGCCAAGCTTCCCTCATCTTGACTGGGGGCCGACCCCCAGAATAGGAAGAAGCTATTTCTGCTGGCGGCCAAGTGGTTCCTCTCTGGAAGCCTGTCAGGTGAGGAGTCGTGGCTGCCAACTGTAAGCCCCTCAGGTGGGCACGGGGAGCAGGGTATACCCCCATCCTGCGTCCAGCACTGTGGCACACAGCAGATGATGCAGAGGGCATTGCTGAGCTCCCCGATGCCTCAGACAAAGATCTGCTGAGAAATCACTGCAGTCGACTCCACGGCGCTGATGGATTATGGGAAATACAAGAGCGTCAGGAGCTCATTCAGAATCATGGTTTTTGACTGAATGTGGTGTCTCACTTTAATTATAACGTACTCTAGTCCTGTGATTCAGTTTTGAGTTACTTGTACTGTATTTGAGTATTTCCATTATGCTTCTTTATACTTCTACTGCGTTACATTTCAGGGGAAATCCTGTAGTTTTCACTCCACAATGTTTATCTGACTGCCATAGATAGAAGTTATTTTGCTCATTATTTTTCACTGGTGGAAAAAGTACTCCCTATACTTAGTACTTGAATGAGTACCCCAACATTTAGCCTTGTGGCTCTATAACATTGTGGGACTCCTGATGGACAGTTTTGTTTTCCAAAAAACGCACCAAATCATTGCAGTAGAACCAAAGATATCATCTTTTATTTCTTTCCAGGCCTCCTTCGTCTTCCTTGTTATAACCAGGCGCCTAAATTACCCACAATACCACTGGACCAATGTTACTTAAGTGAATATACTTTTATTCCCACAGCTGTTATTTTTCATACGATCAGCTTCTAAAACATCAGTAAAAAAAAAATGTTTTAAGTGCAAATCAGATTGTTTAAAACTTCTTAAAAGTGATTTTAGAATTATTTTTACATTTTTAAATTCTTCTTATTTTTAGTGCTGCTCAGAACATGTTTAAAACCAGCTGATTTGACGTAAAAACCTTATTTTTTTCATGACAGACAGAAATGGTTGTTCAGTTTTTGCTCTTACTAAGAACTATTACTTTTGTTACTCCAAGTATTTTGCTAATAATAGTTCTGTACTGAAATTCTGAATGCAGGACTTTTTTTTGTATTATTGTGTTAGTACATCTGCTTCACCAAATGATCTGAATACCTCCTCCAGCCTCTTCCCATCGTGGTGACAGAAACCCACACAACACCTCTGATTGGCTGCTGAGGACGAACCAAATTAACCGCTAGAAGATGACTTATTTTCTTTGTTATATTGGCTATTTTGAGCTGCCATTCATCATCATCATGCAGCACTTCCCCTTTAAATCATCCTCAAACCAATTTAACACCACAACACCATGTTGCTTGTTCTTGCTAAAACTGGTTAAACACAGATGGCGTGGTGTCATGTTGAGATATTTCCAGCGACGTTACAATGGAGTTTAATAGAGCGGAGAACTAGGTGGAGCTACGCTGAACTGCCAGGGGTGAATCTACTCGCTATCACTTCAGTTCTTCATCTTTAATTTTCAGTTTAATTGAAAAACATTTACAACCACGATTCCAAAGACGATGGGATGCTTGAAAAACCTAAATAAAAACAGAATGCAGTCATTTGCAAACAAACTGTTTACAGTTTTACAAAGAGTTCCTGAGCTCATGTACTAATATCCTTTATGCAATCATGTGTTCACAAAGTGGTGAACCTCGCTCCATCCTTACTGAGCCTTTCAAGGACACTCCCTCATACCCAATCATGATACTCTCACCTGTTACCAGTGAACCTGTTTACCTGTGGAATGATCCAAACAGGTGTTTTTGAAGCATTCATCATCTTTCCCAGTCTTTAGTTGCTCCTGTCCCAACTTGTTTAGTACGTGTTGCTGCATCAAGTTAATTACTTGCTGCTGTTGTAACTTTCCGGCGTGGTAAAACTGTATCAGAGTATTATAAACCACTCTGCGGCGTCTTAGAATCGGAAAAACCTTCAAATTCATAGATGGATGTTACTCAAACTGGACTTCTGAAATCCTAATTCACAGCACCTCGCACTGATTGAACACACAGCTGTTTTCAGTCTGAATGCTGAGCCTAATGAACTTAAGAGATGCTGGTAGGTATATTCTCTAACTTTGACTAACAAGCTAGTTTCCCCTCCTGCTTCCAGTCTTTATGCTAAGCTAAGCTAATCACCTCCTGGCCCCAGATATAAGACTTACTAAATGTTAAGATCAGGGTCAAGGTTAGTGGTCTTATGACTGAATAAAGCACTAAAACACTGGCGCGTCACTCCGTTGACTTTGTCTATCCACATGGGAGCTAGAAGAAATGACAAGAATAAGGACCAGGTGGCTAATTTTAGGATTAACTGTCAAGCACAACAATGAAAAGGGTTGGAAATCCTGTAAACTGACTCATGACCTTTCATTTTTGTAACATTAAAGCAATAGTCTGCACAATAAGATGCACAAGAGATGATGCATTAATTGGTGATTCAGTCAGTGCTGGTGGTGTTTTCAGTCTTGATGCTAAGCTAAGCTAACCATTTCCTGGTTACCACTTCATATAAATGGACACATAGGAGAGTGGTATCAATCTTCTCATCTTACTCTCGGCACCTGAGCAAAGAGGTACCAAAATGTTAAATTATTTCTTGAGGAATAGGCTTCATAGGCTGCGAGAGGGAACTTTAGTCGTCACTGTGGTCGTCTGATCGACCAACAAAACCAGCTCCTCCTGTGTGGCTGAAACCAGTTTTTGCCATTCACATTAGTGAAGTAAATCAAATTCCACTCATGATAACAATAAGAATAATGAGCCAGGACTTGTACTGAACACTGAAAACTCTTCTCACGCCGCACTATGTTAAGAACGACAAGTGGCTTCAAACCTAGCAAGGCGACAGGGAGCTGAGGACAGCTGATGAGGGAAGAGGAAGAAAGACATCATATCAACACTGAAAGTGTCGATTAGGTGAGAAAACCACATTACAGCACTGTCAATCATCTTGGTTTCATGCTTAGAGAGGAAAAAAAAGCAGAGCTGCGATTAAAAATGTGCAAAAGTTGGCAAGTCAGTTGAGTCACATGCGTGAGAAAAACAACACTTTTTAAAACTTTCTCTCCTGAGTTTTGTGGTTCTTCTCTGGTTTTTGCACAGCTTAAAACGAGTAGTGAAAGGGTTTTCTGTTACAATATGTGACAGCATGTAAAAAGCTGATTAATAAAAAAACTCCAACCGACACCTTTCAGCCAATACCTTTTCATTGAATGCCTTGTTGTTATTTGTTTAGTTTTATGTGCATTCGTTTAGGACAATTTAAATAAGGACCAAAATAAATTACTGCAACCATTAATACCTGCTAAAATGCTGATTTAGAGGAACTTTGGAGGACACTCTAAAACATAAATAAACCAGAATGTGATCATTTGCTGATCCTTTCTGACATATACTCAATTGAAAACAGTACCCAAGACAACATATTTAATGTTTTACTTCATCAGCTTCATTGATTTTTGTAAATATCTGCTTATTTTGAATTTGATGCAGCAACACGTTCCAAACAAGTTGGGACAGGAGCAACAAAAGACTGGGAAAGATGTGGGATGCTCCAAAAACACCTGTTTGGATCATTCCACAGGTAAACAGGTTCACTGGTAACAGGTGAGAGCATCATGATTGATTATGAAAGGGGCATCCTGGAAAGCCTCAGTAAGGATGGAGCGAGGTTCACCACTTTGTGAACACATGATTGTATAAAGGATATTAGTACATGAGCTCAGGAACACTTTGTAGAACACAGTTTGTTTGCAGATGATTGCGTTTTGGTTTCATTTGTGTTTTTTACTCAGCGTCCCAACACTTCTGGAATCAGGGTTATTTATAATTACTGCAGGTTACTATTGTCAGACACCACCTCCTCTGTTTTACAGTGCAGTAAATAGAGTTTATCGTACGACTAAAGATGTGACTGTTACTTACATATAATATTTGGCACATTTTTATTTATCTTATCACTTTCTGAGTATAGAAGTGTCGCATTCAAGCACAACAGATTGCCGCAGCCACTTTGAACGCGTGCGAACAGATTGTGCTTTGAAAAAGAAACGGGTGCCTCCAGCAACATTTCACGTCTGCATCCCATTGCTGTCTGAAAACGGGACTAACATCTTTACATTATACATCTTCAAAAACATATCCATTATTCATATGCCCATATTTTAATACTATTAGCACTTGCGTGCCACCCACCTAAATACCTGTGTGTTTCTTATCAAAGGAGCAGTGACAGTCGGAGTTACTGTTTGGGTGTAAAGAACTGAGCTGGGATTAAGGAAGTGCAGCAGCAGTGGACCATCACACAAAATTAAATTTCATCTGTGAGGTGATTTTTTTTTTCTGCTCGCTATAAAATCTCCAAACACAAATGTGCACAAGAGGAACTTTGCTTTTTACCTCTCACCGGAGTGTTTGTGTTGTTTGTATAGACAACAGCAACAAAGGCAAACACACACACGCAGAAACACACCGTGTTTCCACCTGTGTGGGTGGGGGGTGTGGCCACTCAGCAGCTGAGTGGGGCAGCATATGGAGTTTCTAATTGGGTAGAACAGCACAGCTGGAGGACACCAGTCCAGGACCTGGCCTCTGGTAATCAGTCCCACAATCCTCAGCCCTCCTCTGCACATCCACCGTGCTGCATGTGCGCCTTTGCAGGGTGGGGGGTTGTCGGATGTGCCTCACTGCTACCAGGATGAAACTGGTCCAGGAACAGTGTTTTGCAGCATGTTTTCGTTTTGAATCGATGTGGACTTTTCGGACAGCACTTCCGTCTCACTTCCTCTATAACACTTCTGTGTTTATTCAGGCCTTTGAATCTGAGTGAACTCGCTGTGAGACACTTTGGACAAAATCACCTGCCAAATGAATTTAGAATAATTTCCCGTTTTTCTTAATTGTCTGACTGATTCTGACAGAATTAAGTGTCCCTAAAGAGCCTCCGTACCACTTATTGATCATCACTAAACACACAAACACAAGTGTCTTATTCCCAGACTCTGATTGTTTGCTCCTGTTGGTAAACTGTGTGAATATAAAGTACCTAAAATATGTTTCCTTCTCATAAAACTGTGCACTCTCTGAGCTGCCGCAGTGTTTTACAGATGTAAGGTCACTTGTGACATACTGTGGTCAATGATTTTATGCCTGTATGTGTGTTTTAACTGCATGTTGTTTGTACTCTATGCAGTGTGTGATCATTCAAGACTGTCTCCTAGAAAAAACATGTACGTGCTACTAATTTGTAACAGAAGACATGTTCAGAAAGAACGTCATGCCAATCTGGCAGAGATTACGTTTGTAAGCACGGTGTTAATAGAAAAGTGTTAAGCTTACCCTGAATCCTAAAAATAACTATGTGTGTGACTCAGGCCGTGGACCCGGTCTACACTGTAAAAAGTCCTGGGCCAAAGAGGACTCCTGTACCCGTCCAGTCGCCTGAAGAAAATGTTGGTATTATACATGTCTGCAAACCAGGGATATGTTTAGTTTGTATGATTCATATGTATCATATCAACGTTTCTCCAATAGGTATCGAAGTGACATAGTTCAGATTACAGCTACGTCTGCATGAGCTGAGTTTTTCTCATCAGGAGGTGGAGGACGGCGGTGGTGTGACAACTAGGCGGTTTGCAGTGACTAAACTGGGCATCTTAAGTCAAAACATGATCTTTTCCCAGCCCTGAGCAGGTGGTTTTAACCTAACCAGAACTTAAACCCAACGTTAACACACTGTTGAGAATTGAAGCATAAAGAAACGTAAAGCTTCAACACATCCGTGGTTTGCAGAAACGTTCAATGCCAACATTCATTCTGGTGACTGGACTGCCTGTGCGGTACCCAACATCGCCTGAAGTTAACTGAAGAGATGCTGCTCGTGAACACAATCCAGGCAGCGTTTGTGTTTCATTTAAATAAACTAATTAGCAGCATGTGAATGTGATTCCTGGACAGGGTTTGTAAAAGTCTGTTTTATTGTTGGAACACAGTTTAACTCTCTTGTAAATCAGATTCAAAGAGCCTTTTACCTGCTTCAGTAACAAATGTCAGAGATTTGGAAGCATTTTATCATAAATAACCACAACAAATCTGCCAACAACAGGTTTATGATGTGAGAACAAGCAGCAGCCTCAAATTAAACTACTTGCACTTGTATTTGGGAAAGCTTAAACATTTCCATGTTTGGCCTTTGTGCTTTAGCTTCAGTTATTAGTACGTGCACCTCATTGTAAGGCAAGGCAAAATAAATTATTCCTTCTGGAGCGTTTTCCCGCCTCACATTGTTTTACTGAAGTAAAGACCTGTAAGAAGAAACTCTAAAGCTGCGCAGGACACGAGACTCTGGTCAGAATCATTTCGTATTACCACGCCATCACTACATCCTCAACCACTTCACCTTGCACTCATCATCCAGACACGAACTCCCTTAAACTGCTGACAGCATTTGCAAAACGCTTGCAGCTCGGCGTACGATCAGTGGCGCCTTCATTTGCAGCTCCACACCACGCAGCGTGCCTATAAAAGCTGATAATGTGATAATTAAAAGAGCTGACAGGCAAGAACTGTCAGCGAGACACCCTGATTTACCAACCTCTGCTATTTGTTGTACCTCTCAAATTACAATGCTTCCACCCTTGATGTATGACACATAACATATCAATTGAAATAATTAACTAGGTTCGAACTGGTGTGAAAAAAAAAAGTTAAGGAGTCTCAGTGGGGGACAGTTTTAATGAAAACCATCTCAAAAATCTCCACAAGATCAGATTCAGATCTGAATCGAGGATTTGTAGCAGACAAAAGATCACTGCCATGTCTCTGTCTCTCTCTCTTTCTTTCTCTCTCAACCACACCATGATTTATTACCTGAAAAGACAAGAGAACTAATTAGTGGAGTAATTAATTAATATAAATTTGCATATTTGCATTTGCAATTAGTGCAGTCAACTGATTAGTCTGAGATGGGGAGTTTGACTCATCAGATGCTGGTGTGTGTGTGTGTGCTGGACCAGAACGATCAGCAGACCAGCTGAGGCATTTTGGGGGGACGTCAGCGATGAAGGGACTGTTTATTTATTATTATTATTATTATTTCTCGTGTGTGCATGTGTGTATTTTGGTGTTTGTCTGCATGCACGCCTGCACACACTCACCTGTGAACATGTTTGCTGCTCTGTCTCGCACCCATTGGGTTAAGTGTACGCACACCCATCAGTGTGCGCGCGTGCTGTCATTGTCACTGCAGAACGTGCGATCTTACCTCCTCGCGGTCGTTCGTGCTCTGAACTCACACCCGGGCATCTAGTCAGCACGCTGTGGCCGCTCTGCTGCCGGCCCACGCCGCTGATCGATGTCTCCTAACAAAGAGATTGATAAGTCGCTGTAATTGATTCTCCTTGCAACAAGGTCATTCACAGGCATACGTCCGTGTGCGTGTGTGTGTGTGTGTGTGTGTGTGTGTGTGTGTGTGTGTTCCATATAACTGAGGAGTGCATATACCCATATCGAGTGCCAGCTGTGCCCCAGTGTGGAGTTGGCAGCGTGCCACTGGGCCTTTTCCATGGGGTGTATTTAATGTCTGCGGTCGTGAGGTACCAACACTGTGCACGCCCCCCTGGTATGCTCACACCATCCTCTGCATGTGAGGGCCCTGCTGGAATTTCTTTACCCAGCGTACACAGAGCTGCAACGATTAGCCGATTAATCGATAAGGTGACGACAGAAAAATGATCCCCAATTATTTTGATTGATTAATCGTTTATGTCATTTTTAGGCTAAAATTCCAAGTTGACTCTCCGGCTGCAGCTTCTCCAGTACAAAAAAGACAACATTTTTCAATAAATTCAATGTTCAATGTTGAGATTTTGGGTCCCACAGACCCAACAGCTGTTCTGTATGTGTAATAACAATATTGATAATTGCAAAATCAGCCATTTTTCTTTTCCTCTTGAGATTTTTTTCCTTTTCTTCTGACCTTATTAAAACCCAACAAATCCTCCAAATTAAACAGCACAGTATGACACATGTAAGTGTTTTCATCAGCAGGACAACAGCACTCGTCTGTGGCTTCCAGAAATGCTGATGTCTGATCTGATGATGCTCAGGTTAGGTTTGGCTCGGTGAGGTGACATGGTGAGGGTTTAGAAAGGTCACAGTTTGGGTGAACACAAGTGCTTAGTTAAGGTTAGAGAAACACGCTCTTTGCCACTCAAACGTAAGCAAAAGCTGTTTATGGACATTTGCTGAAAGGACAGATTTTTCTTGGGAGGATGTCTCATATGTAGAAAAGTATTGAAGTGCTAACCTTTCCTTGCTACAAACTGGGATGATGAAAGTGGCAAAATACAGACAATACTGCACGAACATATATTCTGTTTGTTTGCAAAAAAAGTCCTCCATAGACAAAGATTTGACCTCTTATGAAAGCTTAGTGCTGCATGAAAACTGTCAACAGCAATCACAGATATAGAACAAGCATAACTCCATTGTATTTAACCTTGTTTTGCAGCTGAGGTCCCCGAGAGCCCAAACAGAAGAAATGTCTCATTTTCATGTCATCAGCTCAAAATCAGCATTTCTCGTCACATTTGTGAGGAGGTGAAGTATCAAGAAGATGAAACCGTGCTTAATGAGCTTTATAAGCTGTTTAAGAAGGCTCAGGTTAACACACAGGAGTTTATCTCTGTACCATTTAAATCCTCTTGGTCCCAGCATGCCTTTTGTTTTCCTTATTTGCACCTAATTCATTTATAATTGGTTTAATTTAATGTAATTTAATTATCTGGCTTAGAGTTTTAAGGGACGTCTTTGTCTCAGGCTCTTATACTGTGTGTGTGTATTGCACTGTGCATGCCTTAAATCTTTAAGATTATTACATTAGTATGTGCAAATACTTGAATACTTAGTATTTAGAGTACATTTAGGCCTATTCTCACATTAAATCCATCTTCGTGTCTCACCTGTTGAGGATGCCTGCAGACTCGCGCATCCCTCGTTTTTATTTTTCAGACAAAAAGACATTAATTCATCTTTCTTACACGAGGAGATGCAGATATTAGTTGTTATCCCTCTCCAGTCTGTGTTTTTGACGGTAAACGCGGGCCTCCCGGTGCCCATTACAGGAGCTGCCAGATGATCGGTACGGAATGGAGGTCCCATGGGACACTGAACACGTGGTCTCGGCTGCCACAAGACGTCAGCGGCAGATGGCATGGGTACCCGCTGTTGGCATGAGTGTCATTCCTCAAAGAGAGAGGGAAGGGGAAGAGAGAGAGTGAGGGAGAGGGAGAGTGAGGGGGAGAGAAGAGGAAAAAGAAGAGAGGAGCGCAGCAGAGAAGAGAAAGTGCGCTGGTTGAAGCTTTTTCCTCTTATTTGTGGGTTGCAGGCGGAGAAGCTGCGGATTCAGGAGGAGATATCTTGGAACATGCGAGGCGCACGCTGACCAGAGGTGAGTGCTGATAGAATGCATGTGCGTTTGTTGACTTCTAGCGTTTCGGTTTGTTGTGTGTAATTTTGTAATGCACTTTGGCAGAGAAAAAAGTCAACCAAATTGAGTGTCTTTGAAAAGGTAACAAGCTGTGACACTGGCCTTGCTGCCAATTTGTTCCTCTTCCTCATGGGAGGATGCATTCACAAGGTAATAGCTGACAGCCGTCAAAAGACGTCCGTCTTGCACTCTGTCCTTAGAGTTTATGTGTTTCTGCTTTGATTTTACAGGGAATATGTTGACACTGCCATTCGAGGAATCTCATATGATGTGTGAGCCGCGGTTTAGTGCCAGTTATCCCCGCGAAAGCCTACCTGAGAGCCTGGAGCAGGAGCGACAACACAACCCAGACAGATCCATGTCAGACATGAGGGAGACCGAGGACGACATGTCCGATAGAGAGGACGAACGGGAGGACGATCAGGACGAGGACGGGCTTCCTAAAAAGCGAGGCCCGCGGAAAAAGAAGCTCGGCAAGGAGCAGTTTGACAGGTCCAAAGTACGGCGCCAGGAAGCCAACGCCCGAGAGCGCAACCGCATGCACGGCTTGAACGCCGCGCTGGAGAGCCTGCGCAAAGTTGTGCCGTGCTACTCCAAAACTCAAAAACTGTCCAAGATTGAGACCCTTAGACTGGCTAAAAATTACATCTGGGCCTTGTCAGAGACTCTGAGCGCAGGGAAGAGACCGGACCTCCTCGCCTTCGTACAGACTTTGTGCAAAGGATTATCTCAACCCACAACCAACTTGGTGGCCGGTTGTTTGCAGCTGAACGCGAGAAATTTCCTCACAGACCACAACGGGGAGGTCATGTTCTCTGGCAGATCGCCATACGATGCCATGTATTCGTACCCGACCTCAGACATGAACACACCCCCCGGCCACAGCGGGAGCACCTTGGATAACAGCACCAAGCCGTTCAGACACTACAGCTACAGTGGCGCGTACGAGCCCTACTACGAGAACCCGTCCCCGGAGAACGTGAGCCCACATTTCGACAGTCAGCTGAGCCCCCCGATGAACTTTAACGGGATTTTCTCCCTAAAACACGAAGACCCGCCAGACTACGCTAAAAGCAGCCACTATGGCATGCGCTACTGCACTGCGCCAGGGCGCACGGCTCTTGCGCACAACTCCATGTACCGAGTCTCCCCAGAGGCCCGTTTCCCCTACGATCTGCACGTCCGCAGCCAGTCCTTCCAAGCACAAGGGGAAGTTAATGGCTCTTTCCACAATTAATCAATCAGCTGGACAAAGTTCAAGTTTCAGAAGCGATGCAATTTCCCCCCGCAGATGTCGAGAGTGGAACGAAATGGACTCCAGACACGCTGATGCACTGCAAAAATGCCCATTTTAACAAGTCATTTTGTGTTAAATGTTCAGTCTTATTTTTATTTAAAACATGGTGAAAGTCTGCAAATTAGATATAATGATTTCACTTGTTCTCCATTCTAAATTTGAGTCAATATAAGGCAGAAAAAAGACAAACAGGGACGCTTTTGCTTTGGAAACAAATGAAATGACCTGAGCCTAAACGCAGATCTTCTCATTCATTTAAAGAAAATTTAGATTCAACGGCTCACTGCCACCTATTTGTTTCCAGTGGAAAACCACAAGTGTAGAATGATTCCTTAAAGCTGCAGGTTTTGAGCAGACTGTTTACAGTAAAGGTGCACTATACAGTGCTTGTTAATGACTGTACTGCAGATGTCGGTCATGATATGGGAAACATAAAGCTGATATAGTGGACAATTAATTCGATTTTTCTGTCTATTTAATAACAGCGGTCAGAAAATAAAATCAAATGGAAGAATCTGAAGACGTTTCACTTCATCAGGGAAGTTTTGCTGAGACATGATTGGAGTTCAGAGATTCAGTCTGTTAGCAATAAAGGTCAATTGAGCTATGCAAGTCAGCCAAATGCAATCTTTGCTTATGAAAAATTATATATGTATATTTCCTCTCACGGGGTGTTTCTCATAATCTAATAGGGTATCTAATTAAAATCATGACAGTTACACAAAATGAATTATTTAAAAAAATGTTTGGAGACGTGCATGTGTGTAGGAGACCTGGTGACGATGTCATCTGAACTGGTCCAATAAATACAGGAAGTTGTGGGGAAAAAAACTTAGAAAACTAAATGCATTTGTATTTGGAGTAAATAGTGTGGTAACGAGGTGAATGTAAATTATTATTGTATTTATTTATTTAAGCTTATTTATTATGGGTCCGTCAATTTGGATGTGGATAATATATTATAGAAAATATTGTAAAATTCAACAGTGTTACCTTTTATGTGAGTTTCCATACATTGAAAGTTTGTTTCTGTTGCCTTGTTGTATATTTCACTGCAGCTGAAAGTCGAGGACTGGAAGGAAAAATCATTTTGAGTGAAGGGAACAAAACTATACGAATCCGAGACAACATGCCTTAAAAAAGAGATGATGACCATCAATATGCAACGAAATGACAGTTTTGGATAGTTTGATGTGAACTTTTTACACTTCCTTGTTCCTGCTGAAGAGCAACTGTGATGCACTTCATGTATTTCTGCACAACGTTGGTGACTGTACTCATAAATTCTGTTGCTTTTGTAACTTTACCCGAATGACGAATGATTATTGGATTTTACTTCTCAAACACACACACATGCACGCACACACACACACACACACACACACACACGCACACACACTCCTGAAAACTCGTTATGGATCGAAATATTCGTGAAGTAATGTGTTAATGTTTTGTGATGTGTTTGTCGCAATAAAATGAAGAGGCTGTAAGAGGCTTTATGTTGTAGCCCAGCTTCTCAGCTTTCTGTGAGGATGATCGACAGCAGGCGGGTGGCAATTAAAAAAGAATAAATGGTTAGAAAAATAAATCAAGATAAAAACGCCTCGGGCGTAATTTTACTTATTTATTTATTCTGAGAGATTGAATCCTTTAATAATCTTGCATAACCTCAGAGGTTGTGGTGACACAGTGAAGGCCTGTTTTTAGCAAAGTCTTCAAGCAACAGAAGTAAAGTTTCAGACCGTAAAAAAAATTATTTGACCCAATCCTGATTATTCTGGTGACTTGATTTCAATTTGCATTTTCAATTGAAGGGTTGATGCTCAGATTTAAAGATCTGTAGCTGCGAATTTTAACGCTTTTTTTTAAAGGTCTTAATCCGAGAGAGGCTTGTCGATATAATTTGATTTGATTTCAGCCGATCAGATGGCTGATTTGTGACAAAAATGCCCACGAGCTGTTGGATGTCAGCCAGAGAGCGCAGACGACTGATCCCACTCCTCCCAGTTAGCAGAACTGGTAATCCCTGGAGAGCTCCTATGAAAAGATGGTCACACCCTCTAAATGAACTAAAATAAAAGTCCATTTCTTTTCTCTCCGTTTTTAAAAATCCATTTGACTTTGATCTTGAAAATCAGAATCAAATGATACGCAGCTGATCTATATTTTATTTGTCAGGTTACTCACGCTTTTACAAACCGTGTACAGAGCAGAGGAATATACAGAACTGTATGACATAAATTCATATAATCACTGATCAAGACCGATTAAAATAAAATTCACTGTTAAAACGTGTCTATACAATGATGAAAACCTCTTGAAGGCAGTGAAATTCATTCTTCTTGATCCAGACTCCGACCTTTGGAAAAGTTGAGTCAGTGTGCGAGCTTCAGTGCGGGAACACACACATGTTCGTGTTAAGTTAAAAAAAATATTTGAAACAATGCAGGAGCAAAAATCATGTCTATATAAAGAAAAATGAAATTAACCAGGAACAAAAAACCTGCAAGGACACCAAGAACCTGAACAGCTTTCAGCACCTGTCTGTAATGAACCCTGATTAGTGATCTTCAACAGTGACAAACACTTGTGTGACACTGCACTGAAAAGCATGAAGAAAGATCCAAACCAACTATCAGACAACAGCGTGATGTCTTTGCTAGAGATGCTGCTCAGTGCAGCCAAATGACTGAAACTTGTGTCCTCCTCATAGATGAAGTCAGTCTTCATTCAATTCTGCAGAGGCTGAACTAATAACAGATGAGACGGTTGCAAATCAGGAAATTATTCCTCTTTTATTTTGTGTTGAAAGTCATTTCAGGGTCATCATATACTGTAATCATTTCTATCTAGTCACAGTGTGTTTGTCACTTTGTACAGATGAAAACGAAATTAAGATAAAAGCAAACATTTAAATAAAATTCTGACTTAATTGTGAAGGGTTACAAGAGGAAGAACAAAAATAAAATGAAGAAGGACAAATTAAGTCTTTTCATAGGAAGAATGAATCAGTTTAACTGGAGGTACCGAACCAGACTCTTCTGTAAATTCCACAATATCTTTTCCTCTTTTGTGGATGCAACTGCAACCGTGTTTCAGACTGTTTTGGGACTTGGTTGGTTTAGATGATGAAATAAATGTTGCTTTACTGGGAATACGTTGGACAGTCAGCAAATCTTTGAGATCACAAATTCAACTTGTTCCCCTTGAAGGAAAACAAGAAACATGACATTTTTTTTTCTTTTAATCAAGAAAACGACTTGTTTTCCTGTCCTCATTCCCTCATTCATCTTCCTCTTCCTCTGTATCACCATAAAACTGGAAGACCCGGTTTCTGGTGGTCCCTCTGGGGCTCTAAAATCCCCTCTTTAGCCCAGCATCCTCCACCAGCAGGCCTTATTTATCTCATTCAGTAAAAATCTCACCTTGTCAGTCTTAATGTTTTTCCTACCAGGCTTTGTGTGTGTGTGTGTGTGTGTGTGTGTGCATGTGAATATATGTATGCATGTATGTGGAGGAGAGGTGCATTCAAATCCCTTTCGGAGCCTCACAGTGCAGCCTCACTGAGGGGGGTGAGGAGGAGTTGGGAAGGGGGGAGTTGACGCCTACAGGGTCCACGGGGCGGCGTACAGCAGTTTAGCACGGGGTCAAATGTGTACACGTACCCCTACATTCACGCAGCTCATTAAGCTGTGTGGAGAGAGAGCAAGTGAGAGAGGGGAGAAAGAAGTATAGGGAGAGAGAGAGAGAGAGAGAGAGGGAGCATATGGCCCGGCTCTGTGTGGGAGGTGAAGGACAGGAATGGGGGATATATATCTATAGAAGTGAATTTGCAGTCTGAGATGTGGTGTCATAATTAGTGCAAAACAAACACTGTTTCTATAGGCAGAAGTTGGAGAATGACAATAATCATCTTAGAAGTTGAGAAAAGTTTTCACCTGTAACAGAAAGGCAGAAAAAACAAACACGTCTTTAGATTCTTCTGTTATATATTATGGTAATTTATTGTAATCATGAACCTTTTTCCTGCAATGTCTGAAAATCTGAGCACCAGTCAAGAAAAATGAAAATAATGTTCCCCGCCACGTCGGCAAGCATCCTCAAATTTCGTGCCATTCCCAAGCCCCAGATGGTGTGGGATGGGAAACGTTCCCCCATTAAATTCCTAATAATCATTTCTCCTGCGGAATCGGGGGTGGTGGCAGTGGGGATGGAGGAGGGTGGGGTGCGAGTGTGTCTGCGTGTGTGTGTGTGTGTGTGGCTGGGAAGTGAGGATTGGGTTGGTGGGTGAGGGGAGTAGAGGGATTTGGTGTTTTAATTAGACAGATTTAAGGAGCTGAACCCCCCTCAAAGTGTGTGTGTGTGCGTGTGTGTGAAGAGACTCACTCACATTCATTTGTGCTTATATTTCTGTGGGTGTGGATGCACGTGTGAAAAAGTTACACATGAGTAAAGGGGTGCATGTGTGTGTGTGTGTGTGTGTGTGTGTGTGTGTGTGTGTGTGTGTGTGCATGTGTGTGTGTGTTGCAGGTCACGGCAGGGCTGATGCTGCAGCAGAGGAGGCCTGACACTCCAGTACTATGGGCCAGGATCTCATTAACGTGTCAGATTGGTGGATCAGTCTCTCTGGCAGGCTGCCCGGCCTCTCACAGGAAGTACTTTCTCTCTATCTGTGAACTTGGCACTGAGAGGTTAGACAGGGTGGGAGGGAGGGAGGTGAGGGGAATATGTTGGCCTGAAGGAGAGAGGAGAGGCATTAATTATAATATTTGGTCAGATTGGATAAATATTGAGTGTAAGATTGTGGTTTAAGAGCTGCTTTTATCCGTCAGGGAGTGGAAACTAATGAGTTATGAATTATAGCTAAAGCTAAAAGACAGCAGACCAGCTCCTGCAGTTACACTATTTCGGAGGTGGAGATATGCTAAGTATGTGACGGGAGCATCTGTCACTACATCACCTTTGTGCTTTGTGCTCTTTGTCTTGGGGTACTCTGACTGGGTGCAGTGTGTGAGAAAGTGTGTGTGGCTACAATATATAGTGTTTTGGAGCAGGTGGGAAGCATACAGGGGTGTGATCCTCTGACACCCCAGCAACACCCTATTTCAGGGCAGGCTGAGAGACACGGGTGCTATTGGGTGAAGTGGTTTCAATCCCCTCGACTGTGAACACGAGCATCTGGTAGTCATGACTGCACTGTGGTGTGAGATAGATAGATAGATATTATAACATAAATTTATATATGTACATGTATAAATGTTGACCTTTCCTTTTAATAATATGAATACCACAATTTCAGACACATTTAGGCACATTTCCACAGCTTTGTGAGCAATAAAGTGTTTTCACAGATAAACTGATGCAAGATAGATTGCTAGCTAGCTGGCTAGCTCATGTTTGTCTGAGCTAAATTTCACGTCATCGATGTTGACATCAATCCACAAGTTTTCTTAGTCTACAGAATTCAGAAACTCCCTTTCTGTTGATGCAGGGTTTTTTTCTTTCTTTTTTTATAAGCTACTTTCACAGTTTCATTTCAGGGATAAACTCGTGCTGGTTTTATTCCTTTCTATTTTAGCAAGCTTTAGCAAACTGGCTTGCTAACTAGCTAGCTAAGCCTACATTAACATTAATTCCACAAGTTCAAACATACTAAACATGAAATACTCAAAAAGAAAAATATTCAAGTAGCTTTCAGCTAAGTAAACAATGAAATGTTTGATTTAATTGACAGTCTGATGCTAGCTAGGTAGCTGGATAGCTAAATCGAGCAAGATCGCTAGCTATATTAATGTGTAAACCTACTGAAGGTGAACTACTTGGTTTCTGTCTAGAACAGAATAGAATTTAGAAACTACCTTATATTGTTCCAGATTTTTTTTAACTAATCTACTTTTACAGTTCAGTTAACAATTAAATGTTTATTTCTTGGATAGATAAATGCTAGCAACGTTCCTGTCTGTGGGCCTAGGTGATAACTAGCTAGTTAGCTGGATACATTACATCATACAACAACCATATTGAAAATAAAAGAAAAAAACATTCATGATGCATTCACAGCTTAGTGAACCTTTAAGTGTTTCATTGATAATTTAATGCTAGCTGGACAGCTATTGAGCCACATTGCTATACTGAGCTAGATAGCGAGCTATATAGGCTACTGCTTATTGGAAATTCTTTTTAATCATTGTACATTAAAAAATACTGCATCCGCAGCTTTCACAAAAATATGACTCCAAAAATAAGTCACATCACACGTGTGTTAATGACTTTATGTTTATTTATTTCCAGATTTTGTCCCATTCAACAATGTGCATGCTAAGTTTGTGGCAATGGGAAGAAAAATAATATTTAAGAGAATTCAAGCCTTCTTGTTGTTTTCCTCTTATTATTATGCATCAATAGCACAGATAGATAGATAGATAGATAGATAGATAGATAGATAGATAGATAGATAGATATCAGTACCTTTTGGTGGCTCCACTGACACTAATGTTATACCACCATCACCAACATTCCCATTTGGAAATGAGAAATCACCAACATTAAACATGTAAGAACAAGTAGGAACTTTCTCGGCTCATCTAGACTAATTATATAGCGCTTTGTGAGGAGTCATTAGGTACATAATTAACTATCTATTAGTATGGAGAAAGAATCCATTCATAATATCTATACTAAAAGGACTGACTGCTCTTTCTTAACTCATAACGTATTGTTTCATAATCACTCCGCCTTATGATTAATAAGAATCTTGATCTTCTCATTAAATATCACTCGTATAGATCAATTCAGATGAGGTAATAACTGTACTGACACCTTACACTGTATGCAATGAATGCAGAATTTAATAAGAAAATCTCATTTTGAAGTATTTCTCTTCCCTGAGCAGGATAAAATTTGGTACACAAGCATCAGCTGGCAAAGAGCATCAACAAACAACAGTGTGCATCAGCAAAATCCAATTAATTTTTTTTAGGGAAGAGAATACTTCAGTGCAGTTTACATTGTGAGATGCACAAGCAGAGATTTTTGTGGAGGTTATGACTGTAACAAATGTCCCACCCTGGCAGGAGAGTCATCTTATGGATGTATAATCTTTGTGTGTAGAATATCTTTGCGTTTCTTTTTAGTATTCTAGTCCATTCTGCGCCATCACCAATCTGTCCCATACTGCCTTTCAAGCATTTCCTGTGGGACTCATGCTGTGTTCGTAAGGCCCCTCTCTCTCTCCCTCTCTCTCTCCCTCTCTCTCTCTCTCTCTCTCTCTCTCTCTCTCTCTCACACACACACACACACACACACACACACACACACATATTACACACATGCACAGACTTTGGTGACTGCAGAGGGAAGTGAGCTGTCTGTGGAGGGTTGGATTCTTGGTGTCGGTCCAAAAATGTGTCACTCGGGACACGCATGGCCTGCTGGAGGCAGGAATTCTGTCGCTAATGGGCCCCGCAGCCGTCGGCACCACCTGGGGATATGGGAGACGGGATGGATGGATGGGGGAGGATTGAGGAGGGAGAGAGAAGGGAGTGTATGCAGCACAATGTGTTGGTAACAAATAAAAAACCTATCTATCTATCTATCTATCTATCTATCTATCTATCTATCTATCTATCTATCTATCTATCTATCTATCTATCTATCTTGCATCAGTTTCATGAAATGAAACACTTTATTGTTCACTAAACTGTGAAAGCAGCTTGAATCTTTTTTTTTTTTTTTTTTTTAAATCTGCAGCAATAAAAAGCAGAGTTTCCAAATTCTATTAGACATAAACCAAGTGGTTGCATTCAATATGTTCTTTGAACTTGTGGAATTAATGTATTTAGAAGGAAAAGTCAACATTTTTCCCTGCCATGAAAGACAGCTTATAAAAAATGTGAAGGCATAAACAGGCAGGGCAGGTGTTGACGATGCAAATGAAACGGATGACAGATGGTGAGCCTCGCGATTGCTCACTGTGCAGATAATGGATGGAGGTAATCAAATTCCTCTGAGGCTTTGGGACTTTCTTCAGAACTTTCTCATCAATTGCACCATCAAACAGTACCATCGTCAAATGCATCCCCCTCTACCTCAAAAGAAGAGATACAAAGAAGTTACAAGATTTTATTTTCTGATAGACTTGGCCAAGTTCTGTAGCTAATGTTGTTGAAAATACACTTTTACTGTTTGTGGGACTGACAAACAGGCGTGATCCTCATTCCTTTGTGGCAAATCCAGGTGTCGTTTTATCATCATACATGTCGCTGGTAAAGCAGGGCGGTATATGTGGCTTAGTCGGGGATCAGGCGACTACTTTGAACAATAATGTACTGCGGCTATTATTAAAAAAAAGCAACAATCACATCAGCATGCCAACAAAGCCAGTCTGCAGGGGAGAGTGTGCTGTTTCCATCCATACAAACCTTCCTTTCATGTTCTATGATCGAAGCTCTCACTCATTTATTCACTCGAACTGTGAGAGCTGTAGTTACTTCAGAAAGGAGGATCATGAAAACAAGCATCTGATGTGTATTTTTCATATTTCTCACTGGAGGGAAAGAAGCTGTAATTCTGTAAATTTCCCCAACAGTGTGATGACAGCCATTTGATTTTCATAGATCCCAGTTTGAAGGTCAGTTTAATGGTCCATTTGTGTTTTGTAGTCGTCTTGCTTCAGTGGAAGCTTCAAAACAAAGAGGGTCAGCAATGCAATAAATGTTATTTTTTTATGGGTAAAACATGTCATTAAAAATGCAATAAGTCTTCCAATAAGCTTGGAATCTTTTCTGTCGCCCAACTTGTTCTCCAAAGAATCTATCATCGCAGTTCTGGAGAAATTCATTTGCTAACTTGGCTTCACTGTTATCAGTATGGAAGACAAACACTGTTGTGTCAGACAAGACTTGAAAATGCCAATTCTGCATCTGAAAAGCATTTTCCTGTCACAACACTCAAGAGCGGCATATTACTGCAACAATTCTCTTTCACACCTCGAGTTATGATAACAGCTTCAAGTGTCAAACATATGTCTGCAGAAAAAGCGTAGGAGAAAGTATCACAGAGGCAAAGGGAAGAAGGTATGCTGAATATCACAAGTTTTTATGTGTCAGGTGATGCTGTTTTTTTTATATATATATTGAATAAATGTGATAATTGCTCCTGCAAAATCCCAGGACAGTGCACCATATTGGTTATGTTAAAGGTGCAAAAGCATTTGCTTTGCATTCCTTTTTACGTTCCTATAACAATGTTACGGGTGCAGCAGTTTTCTGACAGGCTGGCAAGTAACCTGCTGGGAAGTGTCTCTTTCTAACAGTGTTCAGTGGCACCTAATTGGAGGAAAAATCCATGATGACAGTGAGAACCATATTGTTAGAGAAATATAATACACAAGCTTAAAATAAGTGTTCCTCTTGTTCACTGCCCAACCAGATCAAGGGCACATACAGCCAAGTGAGTGTAATTAACTTTTTCCAACTCGTTTGGATAATCTCTCCCTCCGTTACCTTCGCTTGTGTGAAATTCCCAATTAACTATATCCCGGCAAAATCACAAAACAGCGCCATGTGAAATTTCTTAATGAATTCCTTTGTCTCTGACTGGCACAGATGAGGCATGAGAAAGGCACATGTACGGCGAGCGTATTAGTTAGGCGAGCCCATGTGATGGTGCCCGTTCACGGCTGACAGAGCGTTGGTATCCTCGGGCATGGCTGCCAAGCTGCCAGTCTGTGCCGTCACACCTTGCTGCCTTTAAAGATTGCCCTGCAGAGACGGGGAGGGGGTACGGAGGGCCTCACGTTTTTAACAACGCACAGTCTGGCAACCCAGGAGGGTTTACGACTCAGGATCAGTGCCAAGAACTGCCCACCAGAGAGAAGGGGGGTTGAGGGGAGAGGCGGGGAGGAGGATGCAAGGAGATATGGGTGTGGAGCACACACACAGAGTAAGGCCTCCATCAGTCACATTCACGGAAGGTATGTGGGTATGAATACATGTATGTGCATATATGAACGCTTGCACTGTATCAGTGTGTGTGTGTGTGTGTGTGTGTGTGTGTGTGTGTGTGTGTGTGTGTGTGAGGAGAGGCGGCTGGGTCCAATATTGGGATGTATATCCAACAAAACAGTATGTCAAATCGATTCATCAAGCTTTCTCTGTGACATGTTAAAGGAAAGAGAAAACTGTGTGCGCGTATTATGTATCGCATCCTGCACACACACACACACACACACACACACACACACACACACACACACACACACACCAACATACACACCCACACACACACTTTGCCTTTTCTCAGTAATCCACACAAATGGCAGTGGATGGCAGAATGTAAATGAGCTGGTTATTACACAGCAACGTTCATCAAGCTGAGCTGGAAAGACTTCAATGGCCCTGATGAATATGCATGCAAATTTGTTAATTAAGTTAATTATTCTGCTGAAAATTCATTTGTCTTCCCAAGGACATTTCTGCGATGATTTTAACATGTTTCCACCATTAGTCATGCACGGTGCTATTGAAAATCACCTTTTGGAAAGTTGCGGCCAAAGAGGGGGATAGAACACCTACAAATGAGGAGGAGGAGGGACGAAGCAGGTAGAGGACATCAGATCAGGGGCGTGGAGTGTGGTTGGAGGTAGACGGCAGCTGGTGCAGCCTGAGGATAAGGAAGGGTAAGCCAAAAAGCATGGTCTGTAGGATATTAGCTCAGTGGGTAGAGTGCTGAAGACTCAGTGCCAGAGCTGGGGGTCCAGTTCTCATCGGGCCCATCCAAAAAATGTTTCATTCATAGTACTGCAAAGCACTGTGGGCAAAAACGTATGGCATGCTATGTGATATTATGTGACGTGAGACTACGTTATGAAAAACTGTGGACAGAAATATGAAAAGATGGGAATACAGCTATTGTGCTTTATTAATGCCTTAATGTGCAATTTACTTCTTAGATATATATTCCCTTACATCATATCATGTTATGCCATGTCATATCACATAATGTGTTATGCTGTTATGTGGCTTAACTAATTCAAGCTCAAATGTTATCAAGCTAAATTTATCCAGTTAACTGTCATCCATAAAAGCATCAAGTCGAAAGTCAAAACACTGCTGATCATATGATTGCAGTTATATGAGGTGGACATGAAGCATGCAATGGGGCAATGCATTCATGGCCCAAAGTCTCATTTTATCAGCGTTTATTGTGTTTTATGTTGCACAATGTTTCTAGTCTTTCCACACTTGCAAGTGACATTGTATGCACGATTAACCAGATCATATACCATGCCACAGGCAACTGTGTTCTCTCTGAGCCTGGCAGTCAAACTGTGCAACATACAGTCTTTTACTGTACCAGTCAGAAAAGTGGTTTGATCTTTGTTGTGTGTTTCATCATGTACAGGTGGGTAAATCAGAAATAAGCAATTTACATTATTTGAAACATTGTAATGGTTCTCATAACCTACATGTTATTATTTCTTGAGAGTTGTGCACCAAAATACAACATCTGATGTGAGTGTAAAACATAATGAAATAAAATGAAATGTAAGTCCAGCTAATACCTATCACTGGAGGCCTTATCTATAATTTTTGGCCACATGAACTTCAAGCATTTTCCCATCTTATGTTTCTAGTGTAATGTCATGTAATGTAATGTTTTGCCGCTATGTTAATGTATGTTATGTAATTTTATGCTATGCTACGTCATGTCATGTTATGTTATAGTCTCACGGGTCTTGTCCTTGCCTACAGTCCTTTTCCCATTATGTTCCAGTCCTCCGCAGTGCCACAAAGTAACCAAAAAAGTTACATAAAATACTTGCAAATGAGCAACATTAAAAGTGAAAGTTGCAAAGTGAGAGATTCTGTGAAAAAAAAAAGAAAAATAAAAAAATGAAATAAAGATACAAAACAAGCCAGATGGGAAAAAATTAGCAAGAAACATCAGGACGCACTGTTTGATACATCAAATGGCCAGTCTTACAAGAGGCACCTAAGCCTTTGCAGTAGGCCTAGTCTGAATATCCAGATGTTTGATTTGTTAATTAAGTCTCCATGGTAGTTAATCACTGCGGTTTTTTTATCTGACAACAGCAGGTAAGTAGAGGAGGATGACCCTAAGATATAGAGATGTGATGCTGTGGGATATGCAGAGACAGGCAGCATTTGTTGTTTTTGGTGAGCATTTGTGTCTGAAAACACACCGTCAGCCAAAAAAGTTGTTGACTTAAAAAAAAAAAAGTGAATGAAAAAAAAATTCAGCAGAAGCACGAAAATCTATTCAAAGCAGAACACGTCTTTAGCTCATTTGGAGGGACTAATAATCTTTCTGTCAGAGTACATCTCTGACTTTATTTTTTGTGGCTCATATGGAAAGTATATCAGATTGTGATCAATAATGTGGGCCAGAAATAATGAAACAAACAGCATTATGCCAATACCCATGTCCCCTCTAGTGGAGAAATGTCGCACTGCAGTGGCAGCATAAAGGCCAAGATGCAGCATGAGCGGTGCTGGTTTTTCATCTATTGTCTATCAAAAACACACTTTTGAAGAATAAGCATATCACCTTCCTGGATTCATGATTGAACAAACAAAGATTTTTGTGTGTTCACATTTAAGCGTGAGGCAAAGGCATCAAGCAAGGTGAACACTGAATCTAATCCTTTTCTAAAACATTGCGTTCCCATGACAAATTCAGTTTTGATGAGGAGCATTTGAGAAATGTCATACATGTCATACAAGAATTAAGTCATCTATATTTGTTCACTAAAACAGTTGTTTGTAATGATAAGGCTGACACACTTAATCGATTTGCATGCATTTCCCTGACAGTCCAGATTAACAAGCAATGAGACTTTATTAGCAATATGCACAAAGCACACACACATTCACACGTTTGCAAGGCATCAATTAAATCCACATATGCTTGGAGTACTTATCATTATAGATAACTGAAATTAAAGGGGAGATATCGATGTGAAAAGGGAGGCTGAGTTGCCCCGGAGAAAAGAAGAGCAGCGAGTGAATGTTAGGGCCAGGGAGGGCTAGCAGCACACACTCCATAAGAAAACAGCAACAGCTGTTTAGCTTGTGGCTAAAAACAGGGTTGAACAACAACATCATTTGCTAAGAAAATGATTTGGGAAAAGAGATTCTGACTCCAAGATAAGAAATGGGATGCTTTATATTGTCTGCTTGAGCTCTGTTGGGTGAGTTTTCTACTACATTGCCTTGTTTGAGCCTTTCTTTGTGGTCTTTGATGTCACAAAGTCTTACAATAAACTTCCTGCATATTGTTATATTTGCATATTAAAAATCCAGAAACAAACTTCCGTCCATTTCTACCAGCTGGCACTCCACAACAAGGTAGACTGGGATCTAACAGAGGTTTGATCACTTCCTCATCCAAAAACTGTTTGTGAACACACAAATATTGGCTCTTCCCCAAACTGCATCACATAGGTGCAAAGAAACTTCTCTGCTCATAGGTCACTGGTGTTCTGTGTTTCCTGACTGCATAAAGTCATATTACAGACTAAACACAGGTCACTTTCACAATGATTTGTCCAGACAATTTTATGATAGCTACAGTATCCAACATTTTGCTGCTGTTACACACACACACAGATAAAATTCGGCATGAAACCCTCTCCCAGAGCCTGCCAGAGAATGTGTGAGCACACCCGTGACTGCTCTGCCCTTGACTTGTATCCATTCATCCAAGCGTGCTGGATGGTTTAGTTAATTAAGCTTAATCTACCCCCTGAGACAGATATGAGTGCTGTTACAGTGGCCCACTGAGCTGTCCCAATACACTCTTCTCTGGACCCCCCGTGGAGCCATCAGGGCTGCGCTACTCAGCCATGTTCAAGTACACAGGACTCCGGAGAAACACATTACGTATAATAGAGTTAAAAGATTTGGACCACAGAAGAGAAAAAAATGGTTTGTGAAATATTTTAATTACTGAACTAATACAGCTAAATTGCTTTACTGTTGGAATTTCCGGCTCACATCATTTTAAAGAAAAGCACATGGACAGTTGAGTTAGACACACTTGACTGCCTGTGATTTTTATCACAAACATGCAGTCTGTTATATTTTATTGATCCTGCTGCTGAGAGCTAATTTGTTTGTTCTGTGTCACAAAGACAAGGTCACTCCGGAGGGAAATGCCCCCATAACATATCGGCTGATATGTAAAAGAAAACATAAAAAAAATTGAAGGAGAGGAAATAAATTAACCAGATTTAGAATAACGTTATTTGCGGCTGCAGCAGATGCTCGAGGAACATTGTCTGGTTAATTCTGGTCACACATATGAACACAAAGACTAAACAGGTGAGGACAGAAATATAACATCTGATATACAGGTAATACACTTTGGCATACAAGCAAAAACAACGTCATGGGAATACATTTATTTCACTAATCTTTCATTTGTGGCCTGAATATATAATATTTACACAAGTCTTTGAAGAGTCTGTGTTCATCTTTGTGTAATTTCTCATAATTCAAAACAGGCAAAATATGATTTAATCTTAACATGAAACATTAACAGCATACAGTAAATGTTAGATGTTTGTAATAGCTCTCCTTAGACTTGGGTTAAACATTGTGCTTTTAAGATATTTTAGATATTACATGGTTTACAGTGTGCATGGTATCAAGGTCTTCTTCTAACACAGTCGCATTATAAGTTAAATTCTCTCCCCTGTGCTTCAGCAGCCATTATCACATTAACATCATAGCATGAGATTAAAATGAATATTAAGCAAAATAACCACAAATCACATAGTTTCATCATTATGCTCATTTTCTCTTTTTAAAAATTTATCTGAAGAAATTACCAGAAGCCTTACTTCCATTCATTTCTATTGCCATCTTGTGGGTTGAGTTGTTCAGTGCAGTAAAATCATCATCACAAGGTGATCTCAAGTATTGATGTGATGCTGCTGCTTCTGTCATTTGAAACAATGTTAATTTAGTTACACAAAAATTTACTCTTTTTCTGCTTCAGGCGTCAGCATGTCTTGATTGGATCAAGCCGCTGTTGCTCTTTCTTTAAGCCAGCATTGCAGTAATGACCAGATATCAGTTTTGCTGCTTCCTGTGGTGTCTTTCACTGTGTCAGTTGTTTATCTCTAACACAATATTACAAGATGCATGATTCATCAACTTTCTTGTTTCTGCCTGCTCTCTGTTGTAGTCAACTGTTACACTCTCCCCCGGAACAATGATTGTCCAATTATATTTTTGCAACCATAAGCAAACCTTGAACTCCACCACATGCTTGGATGGTGTGCTTTTTTTCCTTTGCAGAAGCAAAAACACCAGCAAAAATGTGTATTGATGGATTAAAGAGTGTGTTTGTTTGCTCTAACATTAGCTGCAATCATTGGCCTGTCCAGCTAATGACCTCACTACATACAATAGCACTCAACCCAGTTGCAGATCGATTTCCAAGGTTAGGAGTTAGCATGTCATCAGCTAACTACAGCTTAACAAAAAGCTTCGTTTACAACTCACTCTTCCACCCTGATGTGTTATGTTTAAGCTGGACATGTACGCTATCAGAGTTTTAGTTTGTATTAGCGGGTCTGTCTTGCTTGATTTGGGGAAGTCAGTAACCTCAGCCAACATTACCTAAGATAGTGTTCGATTTGCCGAATACAATGTCAGTTTTCATCCTGAAAAAGTCTCGTAATGCTTAAAGTGAAAGCATAGTATGAATGAAATGGTAGCCTATACAATTCCTATCACTTCCTGTCACCTGAGTAGACGTAGTTTAGTAGAGTTGCATGTGTTGTGAGTGCTGTGTGAATGGATATCAAAACAATACAAAGTCAGAGAGTTCAGATGATATGTGGCTTGTGTATTTAATATTTGTAATATTTCCTTTGGTGATGGGGCAAAAGAATCGGTCATGATCTGGGCTCATGTTCACTTCCCTCAATGACGTGAATAGACTCAGGTCCTGCTGCGAGCCTACTAAAAGGGTGGGGCAGTGGCGACACCCATGTTACACAGATCCAGGAAATGACTCAGAGTGAAATGCTATTTCTGATAGCAGTCAATAACAGTCTTATCTTACATTGGATTTTATCTTAAAATACTTGGATTAAGTAGCTCTGCACGTGAATACAAAAAGAGTTCTTCCTCTGTATTTCCATGTTTTCTAAATGGATCATCAGCTGGTCAGAATTGGAAGTTTTGTAGCTTAAGCTTGTCTTTTAGCACGTCTATGCAACAATTGAGTGCTTATTTAAGACCCCTTTTATGTGACTCTCCTTTTAAAATGAGTCAGTTGAAATGTTAAAAAGTCAATCAGAACGGCTCATGAAGCTAACTTTAGCTTAATTACTTTGCTAGCAATTAAGCTAACTTTAGCTTAATCACTTTGCTAGCTACAACTGATCAATTATCAAAGTCGACAGCAAAATCAATATAAAATAAAATAAAAAATATCAACAACGTGCTTTTGTCCTCCAAGGAAGCATTGTAACTATGTGGGGCTGCACTTAGCAAACAATTATTATTGAGATTTTTTGTAATTACTTCCAACCATTAAATATGGTTTTCATGGTCAATCTAAAAAGTTCTCATCTTAAAAAGTATCCACACAAATATAAATATTTGTTGGTCACAGAGGGCCATCATGTGGAGCGATGATTGCCACTGAACTGAGGTTGTGACGGCCATCTCTTCTCTGGGATGAAGTGCTACATGGCACAGGGAGATGCCTCCTAAACCTTTGTGCTCCAGATATATGCAACAGTGGGTTCAGGCAGCAGTGGAAGTAAGGCAGAGTGTAAATGATGACCTCTGCATAGTACATTGCCTGTTTCCAAAAAGCTGTGTATTCCAGAGCATGAATAATTGCCAAAGACTCTATAAAGTATATGGTATTGTACGGTACAAAACAAAGGAAAAACACAACAATCATCCCAAACATCAATCTTGAAGCCTGGTGATGTCTGTTCATCCTGCACTGTTTGAGAGTTATCCACATATGGACACAGCAGAATGTAATGATAATGGAGGGTATGAGAAAAAAAAGGCCAATCTGCATGTAGATGTCAAAGAGCAGAATAGCAAGTGACTGTGGAGCATATAAACATGTCATATGACCATATGCTTCAATGGCTTCACTCGTCAAGAACACCAGAATGCTTCCAGCAACGCACACCATATCACAATGCTAGCCATGAGTACACAGAATTTTTGAGGGCTCAATGCGGACAAACACGAAGCATGGACCACAGCAACATAATGATACAACGTCATGGCAGCGAGGATCAACACATAGCTGTTCAGCCCAATCGAAGAAGCCCCAGCTAAGACTCCACAGGCCCAGTCCCCAAACATCCAGCCATAGAGATGATCGCAGGCCCAAAAAGGCAGGGTCACAGAGAGGCAAAGGTCAGAAATTGTGAGTTGCAGAAGCAGGATGTCAGATGTGCTCTTCCAAGCTCGTTCCCTCAGAAGAGTCCACAGGAGGAAGGTGTTTCCAGGCATGCTGATGCAGAAGATGAGGACGTAGCACACAACTTTGTAAAGATTAGGTTCTGATTTCACTTCCCAGGTGATATCATTTTCGTAATATAAATAGTCGCCAAAGTAGTCACTGTCGTTGTAGTCACCATCGAGGGCCATTGTTTACCTGTTGACGTCTTGCGAGGAAGTGAGAATACAACTAATAAAGAAATGAGGATATGATGTTAATTCCTTAAAATGCTGTAGAATACATTTTACATTTGTGCACAACTCTCAAATTAATAAATAAATAAATACCCTGCATATGTCATGCTGGTCAAGTCTGAAAATATGGAATGAACTGTGTACTCAAAGCCAATGATGATGTCTTACGGACATCATTTTCAGTTTCAGATATCTAAATGACAATTACAAGAAGTGAGTCATTGAGAAATATATCATGAACAACATTTACAATAAATTAAAACAGGTCAGCATTTACTGTAAATGAAAAGAAAGAAAGGAACATTTCCCCAATGTCCAGCGTGTTTGGGGAAGTGGAGGGTCATGTCTCATTCGGGAATATATCCTTCGTCAACATTTCCCCTCCAATGAAAGCTGATCCATAGCAAACACCTCATTAACATACAGGCAAACATACAAGGTTTTTGTATTCACATATTGAATTTAGTTTCATATTCTCACTTTTTATTCAGTGTTTCATTAGTGTTGTTTTTTTTTCAGACTTTAATTTAATGCTTTTTTTCATTTCATGCATCGATCCATTTTCTCAGAATTTGAATCAATATTCTTAAATTTCACTCCATAGTCCCATATTTCGACTCTTATTCTTGAATTTTCATTCCAAATTCTCAAGCTTTCCCATACTTTTTACACAATCTCCTAAAGTAAATAAATACTTAAATAAATGAACCAAAATACAAAAGAAACTTACCTTGGACACTGACTGCAGGTACTGCTACCAGTTTTCTCAGTAATTGCATTTTCTGCGTCTCGTCTGGGACTTTTGCCAGGGAAAAGTACTTGTTCAGCAGAATTTAAAATCCAGCCTATCATGGCATGTCTCAACATTTGGTTAAAAAAAAAAAGAAGTGAAACGTCTAAACTAGATTCCAGTCAAACTTTATTCAAAAATATTAGAGTAACACCACAGCAACGTTCATTCACAAGGTCTGAGAAAGTGCAGCAGTGCATTTCATCATCAAACATACTAACAAGCTTTAGGCTTTTACACATATTCACCATTTACAGTACTTAGCACATTTCAAAGCACATACACAGAAATAGACCCAACACATTTTAAGGAACTATACAAAGCATAAAAAATGAGAGGCAAAATTAAATAAATCCAAACTCTATTGCCTGGAAGCATTTACAGTTTGAATAATGTTTCATCTGATAAGTGAATGTCTATTTGGAGGGTAGTTCCAACATAACAGCAGAGTTTTGTGCTATAAAAGCTGCATTCTGAATAACAGAAGTGCTCTGACCATTTGTTCTCTCTCTGTTCTTCCTTCTGGCATTCTTGCAGTGTAAAAGTTGCAAAAGATGTCTTCGCGACCTTTGTGAGAGCATATACAACAGAGGGTTCATACAGCAGTGGGAAAACGCAAGGATACGACAAATGGAATAGGCAGTGTACAAGCGTTCCATGGCATAACAGCCTATGGGGTTATACACAGACTGAACGACAAGCAAAATATTGTACGGTCCCCAGCAGATGAAGAAGGCTGTAACAATGCAAAAGACCGCCACGACTGTCCTGTACCTTTTTCTGTTGGAGGTCTGCAGAACTGTCTTGAGGATGGCAGAATAGCAGAAAACAATGATGGCAAATGGGAGGAAGAAGAGCAGTGACACTTGGAGATAATATCCCAGGTTGACATCAGAGCCATCAGAGGGATCCTCACACTTGGAAAGATTGTTCCAGTGGGTTTCCACCTTTACTTTGATAGCATCACTCACAGATGCAGTGATGCTGATGACCCAGGCTGCCACACAGGCGCCTGCTGCACACCTCTGCCTCCTTACATGGCTTCTTGGCCGGTTTTGCAGCACCACTGTTATGAAGCGATCCACAGTCATGGCAGTCAACAGAATGACGCTACTGTACAAGCCAACAATGTATGCCGCAGTTATGAATTTGCAGGCAAAGTCACCAAAAACCCAGTGGTGCAGGTAATAGACTGCCCAGAATGGAAGTGTGACAGTGAAGACCAAATCAGAGATGCCCAGGTTCAGAATGAACAGCTTTGTCACGTTTTTCAGGTTCTTGTCAGTGACAAGAACACATAAGAGGAGAATGTTTCCTGTGACACTGAAGATGAAGATCACAATGAAGATGACACCACTGATGGTTTCAAAGTCAGAGATCTCATCACAATGATATACGACATCACCACTGCCGTTCACACCTCCGTCACTCATTGTGGAGTTGAGGATTTTCTAGAAAAAATGAGCACAAAAACTCATTTTGGCAAAATATACTTAAGACTGAGCACATGTCTACAACCTTTCAGCAATTTTTCATTTTAAAAAAGCAACTCCCTATAAAATCTTAAACATGGATAGCAGTTAAGTACGAAGTAGGTTAACCTAAATATAGAGCAATTACAGTAATCTGAAGCAACTTACCCTGAACAACAGATCTAACGTCTTGTGCTGACTTGAACTGAGGAGGAAAAGTTGTGATATATAAGAGCGAACTAATGGTTCCTCTTTTTTTTTTTTTTTTTTTTTTTTTTTTTCTTTTTCCACATGAAGTGATGCTGCTGCTGAAGAAATCCAGTTTGAGCATGAACATTGAATTCAAACAAGAAAACATGTCAGAGGTTTGGCTTTTACCTGGACGCAGGTGTAAAGGTTATTCACTATTCAAAACAGAGACACTCCAGAACTTAAATCAAGTAATTTTTATTTAACTGTAGAACATGGAAATGATGATTATTGTGATTTTATCATGTGAAAATAACAAATGAATTCAAAAGAAAACTCCAGAAGACAGTATGAGTCTCATGAAATGTCAAGGTGAAAATCTAAAATAATCTCTCCAAAAGATAAATACAAAAAAATGAAATACAGTAGATCAAAGTGAATCATCAGTATACAGTTATATTATCTGTAATAAAGTATTTAATCAGACCATTCAAAATTACATGCATTATGTACTTTTATGTACTGAGCTGTTGCCACATGATCAGCTGATTAGATAATTGCATTAATGAGCAGGTGTACAGGTGTACCTAATAAATTGGTCACTGAGTTTATGTCAGCAATTAAGGAAACTAATTGTAGCTTGACAAGTGTGAAGGCTATTGAGTAAATAATATAAACACCCATACTAGCTGCTCTGTGGGGCTTTACTTAGGCCCAGCAAAGCTATGAGTTATGTAGATGCTAATACTTACAAACTGTATTCACAGCCTTTACTAATCAAATCAAACTTTATTTGTATAGCACCTTTCATACATAAAATGCAACTCAAGGTGCTTGACAAAAGATAAAAACAAGGAAAGTCTGTACAACGCCCATTCCCAAACACGCCCCCAGACACCCACACACACACACCCCAATGAAACTGTCGATGTAAAAACATGGCAGGGCACCGAGGAACCATGAGAGGAAGAGAAACCACCTATGGGGAGCTCATCCACACTGCAAGGGGTCAAAGCCCGCAGCCACAGGGAGCACCGCCGCAACAGAGACCCCCGACCCAGATAGACCAGGGGGACACCACACACAGGGCAGCGCCCCCCAGTCCTCCAGGCCCGAGGGGTCCCCAGGACGACGCCCCGGCGGGCAGACCAGACACACCTCACAGCGTGGAGGGCCCCCATGAGGAAGCACTGGAGCTAAGACCTAAAATACAATAGGATAAAAGACCTAGAACCATAAAAGACAATAGAATAAAGAGACCTAAAACCTAAAAGACAAAAGAATAAAAGACCTAAGACCTGAAATTAAATAGAATAAAATGACTTAAAAGCTAAAAACAAACGGTAGGATAAAACAGATCTAAATCAAAATCTCAACTTCAGTGGGTACCAGGCTTGTATTTTAGGCAGGCTTATATTAGAAACAGACGTTTATTTGTAATTCCCTCCCTGATTAGTTTCACCAATAGTAAATTACCAACACATTAAATAACCAATTAAAGCCCTCAAGCATTTCAGTGGACAGTCGGTTTTTCAAATGGAGCTACTGCTGTTTAGAAGCACTTGTGTGTTACTACAAAATACAGTTTGGCTGAGACATTAACACAAATGCAGACTGAAACAGGACAATAATACTTTGCATTGAAAATCTCATGATTATATTGTTAAATTTCTTAAAGCAATGGAAATGTATATTATGCCTATTATGCATGCATATTATAAAAGAGGCACCAGGAGTTTATCCACCTTTGTTTTTTTCCCTCGGCTTGTATTTGGGACAAGCCTTTATTTGTTTATGTTATCCACGATTTGCCATTGTTTGACTGAGGAAATCCCATATGTGTGCTATTACAACTGGATTTAGGTTTGAGTTTTCTTTCTCCTGATATAAAAAGTTTCAGTGTAACTTCTGCTGTTTCTATCAACTACATTGAGAACTCGTCACCACTTGTTAGTGATGTGATTGTGAGTCGGCTTTGTCTATTGCGGATGCTGTTGTTGTTGTGGCCCCAGCTCTTCAGCATTGTCTCCAAGTGCTTTTTGAATTTAACCCCCACAAACACATAAAATACAGGGTTGAGGCAGCAGTGTGAATAGGCAAAAAGTCGGCTGATGTAAAAGGCGTAATCGAGTGCTTTTAATCTTTCACAATTTCTAAGCACAACGTGTGAGTCAGCATGTGGTTGGGACCAAAAATACAATGACTGTAGAAATATTACTATATTGTAAGGTGCCCAGCCCACGAAGAAAACAGCCATAAGAGTGAAAATGAGCTTTAAAGTTTTGTTCTTTCTTCTTTGGGCGGTGGGACGCAGCAGCCTGCACATGATCTGAGAATAGCAAAGAATGAATATCACTGAACTTATTACGAAGAGAATGTTTTGCTGGTAGATTCCCCATAATCTCCAGTAAGAATCCACATATTCACAGTGCTTGTGGTCCAGGACCTTTGCAAAGATGAAGGCTGGACTAGCGACCAACACACCAAATACCCAAATGACCACAGATGCGAGGACACTGGACAAACCTTTGGTGGACACAATGTTAGATAGAGGATTCATGACAGCTACATAACGGTGAGCAGTCATCAGGATGAGGAGTATACCACTGCTGTAGAAGCCAACATAGAAGACAAAGGTGACTACTTTGCATGCAGGTTCCCCTATAGTCCATCCATACATGTGGTAGTAAGCCCAGAAGGGCAGACATGCCGTGAAGAAGAGATCCGATACAGCCAGGTTCAGGATGAAAGTGTTGGTGAGGGATCTGAGATTCTCATACTTGGCCAGAATCACAATAACAAGGATGTTGCCAAACAGACTGAGGATCACCACAATGGAGAAGAACACCGGAGTGAAGGTCGCTCCAAACTGCATGGTGTTTCTTCTGTCGCACACTTCATCGATGTACACATTGTCATAATAATAACTAGAGTTATTGTCTGTGTTTGTGTCAAAAGTTGAGTCAGGGATGATGCTTGTAGTAGCTGCGATTGGAAAGTTTTCAGCTGTACCCATTTTCCTTCTGCAAGAGGAGAAAGTCTAAATTTAAAAAAGGCTTGGAGGGGTATATTAAACAGGTCCGATTACACAGTTAATGACACAGTAGTGGATGAGATGATTACGTTGTAAACATGTTTTTAATAGATTTCTGTCAAAATTTCAGCATATATTACAATAACCTAATATATTATTATCTAAACACATGACCACATTTTGTCTGGGACACGTTTATCCAAATTACAAAACATTAAGTTTACCAATTTTACACAGTTTTACTTACTTATACTGGTTTTCAGCCATTTAGATACTTATTTGCCTAAATTTTGAGATATGCATTTTTAAGATATCTGCCTCCAACACAGTACAGTATACATGCTTAGATTTTCTTTTGTGGTGCTCAAAACGTAACAAAAAAAAAAAAAAAAAAAAAAATCAGTATTGAAAGGCCCTGAAAACTTTCTTAAATATTTCTGCACAGCATGTTCTATTTATGGCTGAATAAACAGTGCTTAAAGTCACAGTTTCAAAAATAACATTCACTATTTATTAAGAGATTAGCACTACTTTCTTAAGATTGGTGTCACTGTCATTGTTGTGAATTGAATATTGTTTGCTAAGTAAACATTTGTTTTCAGGACTTTAGCATCAAAGTAGCAGTTAGCAAGTCAGCATCAATAAACTCTGTCCATTAACAGTGTTCCCATAACTCTGTATAATCCACAGATTCCCCAGGAACTGTTTTCTCTGGCAAAAATAAAATTCCAGTTACCTCCATTTTTCTCCAAAGTTGCCACAGAAATAAAAGTCAAGTGTCTCCAAAACTATCATCATGACTGCGATTAAAGGTAAATGAGAAGGAATTGCTTTTGAAAGTTGGATAAACTGAGCCTAAACTATTAAAATGAAGAGATGCAACATTATTTCTGTCTTTCTTTCTTATTACACTGACTGCAATTGTTTAGTCATCATATCCACATTACAAATACATTTTATTTTTTTTTACAAAAGACGAAACATAGTAAACTTTAAGTATTGCTGAGCCATACCTCATTAGAGATCCTCTCTGGCCCGAATAATGGAGAAATGTGGAGACATAAGCTGTATCACGGTACAAAGGCTGTTCACACGGCACGGCTGTTCCTCTGGGTGTCAGTGAAATGTTGCTGAACTGTTCCTTAAATATTGACCACAAAGGTGAACAGAAATCAAACATCATTTTCAGATCATCCACACACATCATGTTTGTGGGCAACACAAGGGACAAAACATGTTCCCTTTCATCACTAATACCTGATCTAACAGGCCATTATGCGTCAGTGTTACAGGATTTCAAACATATTCCATTTTGCTTGACTGTTAGCTGACTGTAACTCCTGTAATAGTACAGGCAAATGTTAAATTTAGCAGTTTTCATCTTGTTTGTCACCAAAATTAGAATAGGGACAAAAAAGGAGGAGGTGTTGTTGTCAGCGTGAGAGTCTCCTTTTTTGTTAACTGAACAATAAACAACAACGAACATAATCCAAGAGTGCCGTAATTTAGGATTATTTTCATTAATGATTAATCAGGGGATTATTTTTTTTGAAGAATGGTTTTGTCTATAAATGGTATATCAGTGGACAGTGGTATACAATAGAAAAACCCTCCAGCAAATTCTCATATTTGAGAAAGTAATCTTAATCTATGAATCTTTTTTTTTTTTGACTCAAAACACTAATCGCTTATCCAAATAGCCAGTATTTTAATTTTCTGCCAAATGACAAACTGATTAATAAACATTAACAGCAAAAACATCACTTAAATGTTGTAGCAAAACTAAAACAAACAATGCAGAACAGACAATAAAGAGGATGTATACTTATTAGACCATTGCACCAAACGTTTATTCATGTTAGAATAAAAGAAAATGAGAAACACAAACAACCAAACATTACTTCATCATATCATATTATATATTATTCTGGTGTGTACTGTTTAATTTTGCTGCTGTGCTTATCACACCACCATATCACTCTTTCCCTAAATTTGACTTTGTTCTTGCTCTAGTTTCTATTTTAATTTCAAGTCAGATTTTTTTTTTTTTTAATTATATTTTTCATTTTCTCTTTTTGACTCCATTTCTTTCTGTCCTTGTTCTTGTGCTGCTGCAACACCCAAATTTCTCCTCTGGGGGACCAAATATCTTATCTTATCTAATCTTATCTTATCTTAACATAAGACGAACAGACAGAACCAATTAATTAAAAACAAGCCAGAGGCTCAGTGAAAGCAGCTGCAGGCAGAGGATGGTTATTGCTGATAGATATTTATTGATTTATTTTTTATTTGAATATTCAACTCGTTCTGTTTTGATCAGTTAATGGAATTTAATAATATTCTTACAAACAGAATAATAAATAAAAAATATTCATATACTAACTATAAAACGAAAACAAAAATAATAAAATGAAAACAAAAAAAGATACTTATCGGTATTTAGATTTTTTTAAATTTGCATATCACAGTGTATCTTGATGGTATTTATTGGTCAGTTGCTTTTGCCTTCTTGTCAAACGTCCTTGTCTTAGTGCACGTTATGTATATATAGACAGACAGATACAGATTACAGGTTTATAAGGCACGACACACGTCTCAGCTTTCTGTTTATTTACCATTTGTCTCACAACCAAACTAGGACGGATTTCAGCCGTAGCAGGCGGCTATTTACCCATCAGCCTGTCAATCATCCACAGCGCCCGCCCTTCACGGTAGCAAGTTTCAGCTGTATCATCTTCAAACTGGACACTCTGGACCATTTTACATATCAAGTATGTCTGCTATTTGACTATTTATTCAAATTTGAAGCGTTTTACTTTATTCACAGCCAAACTGCGATGGTTTTTGACAGATATTTACATCAAAATCAACCGGGAAATGAAGAGCTGAGAGCAGGTGCATGTCCGATAGCCCACCGCAGCTTTCAAATCGATGTTTATGTCGCGGCTTGTTGCATTTGAAAGCTTTCTGAAAGTGATGTAAGTCAACTTTGCTGCTTCGTAATGGCGACGGTAGATGACAGGAGATAAATCTTGTGTCAGTGGGTTGTGAAAAGGACAAACAGTGACACGCTGTCACCTGTCGTCGTGATGTACATGTTGTACCTTTGAGTGCAAGCACATTTCGCTAACTTTCCTGAGCTTCTGTGGTGTCTTCAGTGTGTCTCCTCAACAGATTCATGGACCCTTCTGGAAAATACATAAATTATCTAATTTGTATAAAGACTTCAGCACTGTCTTTATGAAAGACACTAAGCTTTTTACAGCAGAGGGGACACTAATTTAGGGCAGTACTATTTTTATGTTTACCTCCTAGTAGTAGCAGCTTTGGCATATGGTATATTCGTACAATTCAGGGATGTGAGAAACAGTGTTTATATCATGAGGACATTTCTGTAATATCCAAAAATAATTATCATCTCTGTTATTATAACCCCCTCATGCAGAATTTCCTGATTCCCCTGCCTTTACTCCACAATGGCCTCCTCCTCCTCATCAGTTGGAGATAATCAACTGCAGAGGATAATCAGAGATCTGCACGGTAATTAAGATAATAAACACCATCTTATTGTCTCTTGCAGTGTATTGATCCATGTGTGCCATGCTGCATGTTATATAATGTGCTATTTTTGAAGCAGCCTCATGCATGTGTGTGTACATAAGCAAAGGGCCAAACAGGAAATATAAAGGCGACAACATCAAATGTAGAATCTACAATCAGATCAGACACAGATTTGCATCAGTGTTGCCAAATTTATTGTAGAAGAAAAAAAAACCCACTGCATTTTATTTTTTGCTTTCTATGTGTGCACAAGAATGCAATTTGATGTGTGTATGTGTTGATTATGTTGTGACTCTTGTTTAGATGCTGTGTTAGAGCTGAGTAAAGAACACAAAGAGTGTGGTGAGCCCATAACCGATGACAGCGCCAACCTGCACAAGTTCTTTTATAAACTAGAATACCTGCTGCAGGTATGTTTTCATATCAAAGCGACCAATGGTGACTTCAAGATTAAGACTTTTATTATCAGGATGATCCAGCTTGAGTTTTAAAGTGTGCTCATGTAACTCTCCAGACCAGAGATCTCCAGCTTGCTCCCAACAGGCTCACAAGACAAATCTTAGGAGTTGTGAGATGATTAAAAAAGTTAGTGCTTTTATATTTTGTGTTCTGTTAAAATCGTGCCGGAGAGTTTTAACTTGTCAGGTCATCAAAACGAAACAACCTGTGAAGAGAACATCTTTTTTTAGTTATTTAACTGTATGTCAAACATATGCAACCTGTGATAAGATGATGTGACTAACTGTTACTTCACTACATAGGATCAAAAGTTCAAGAGAGTGGAAACTGGCGCTCAACACCAGTGATTCTGAATGTTTCTGGGTTGTGTAACCTTAAGATGAAGTGTAATGATCCCCTTTTACGGGTTGCATTTGTCTGTGAGTTGGGAGATTTTTTTCTCTAAACCTCTCATGTTGTTTTATTTGTTAGAGACCATAAAAGATATTTCACAAGAAAGCAATGAAATATGACCCTTTGGGGGGTCTCAGTCCTCACATTGAGAACCGTAGCTCTAGAACAGGGGTTCTCAAACTTCTTCCTCTAAACTCCACGTCTGATTTTTATTCAAGGTTCAAGGTCTGAAACGATTGGTGATGACAAAATAACATTTAATCCATTATTTTACATCACAACTGTTGTGATTTGGTTAGCATGAAACCAGACAGACAAGACTCAGACAGTTTTCCATATTTATTTCTGAATCAGGCAGATTCTTACAGCTACATTTGCACTTGTTATTGTGTACTGGAGAAAGAGAGACACGTTCTGTATCTGGGGTTTAGGAGCCGATAGCAAATTCTCATTAATTAATTTGAAGTTAATGTGTGAACTCGGCAGCAACAACACATTTATTTAGTCATATTTAGCCTATTATTGTCTAATATTGTCACTTTTTTTTACAATCAGTGTCAACAGACTCCTAAAAATATGTAAAATGTCCATAATGTAACTAGATGCTTATCTAGAAAATGCTCATAGACCTCTATACAAAGCCCACAGTCCAACTACCAATGAATGAGTTCTTATCTCATCAAAAACCCTCTTCAGGGTCCCAGGAAGCAAACAAAATACTCAGTTTGAGACTCGATACAACAGCTGGCCAGCAAAAATAAACCCTCTTTGCTCTCGCTTTTAATAGACAAGCTTAGTGATTCTCGACAACTCCAGAGTTACCTCCTGTAGTCTGGCCTTTGCGCTGCTGCCGGCTGTAGGGAATATGCAGCCTGGGAGCCCAGCGGTTTGATGGCGGGTCCACGGAGTAGAAAGATGGAGTTAGACAATAATCTGGTTCTGTAGAACAGGTGAACTATGAATTATGGACTTTGATTGGCAAACTAATCAACGATCATTATCAGAATGGACTGGGCTTCTATCACCGGTTCTGAGTTCATTAATATTCTGCATCCAGGATGTGACCCATGGGCCGCCAGTTGACAATACTCCTGCTCTGGAAGGTGAAATGTGGAGGAATTTCATAATAATTGTATTGATTATAACCTGAGTCTAACCCTCAACTACACAGAGCAGCGTCAGACAGTATTGTTGCACAGAACATGCTGCTGAGGACGTTGTTGGGTAATAATGAGGTGATGTCTGTTTCTTAGTTTGACCAGAAAGAGAAGACAACCTTTCTTGGTCAGAGGAAAGACTACTGGGATTACTTCTGCGACTGCCTGATTAAGATCAAGGGAGCTAACGATGGCATCCGTTTTGTTAAGTCCATCCCTGAGGTAATCCCCTGCAGCACACACACAGCCGGTCCGGGTGCCTCGGCCCTGCCATGGCGTGCAACACACACAAATACGCAGTGACTGACTAACCACGTAACTAATCCTCTGCTCGGTCAGGTACAGTAAGACTCTGTGCTGCTGATTTACTCGCTGCCTTACAACTGTACCTGCTGTACTCTTCTTCACCTTGTATCCTGGAAATTCACAGCGGTGAGCTTCATGCTGGAGTAAATGTAGCTTAATTAGTGGCTGTTTGCACCAAATGTAATTTGTAGGTTGTTCAACCTTCTGTGTGCCTGATTTGATTTTCTTTGTGCTTAAAAAGCTTCATATACGAGCCAGGTTGTTCTCTCTAATAGGACTGCAGCTTATTTTCATTGTCAATGAATAAACTGAGTTTTTACTTGATTGTTTAGTCTATAAAATGTAAAGAAACGGTCATTACGATTTCTTAAGTCCAAACATGACATCCTCAAATTGCTGGTTTGATCTAGTTTTATTTTGAGGACAGTGGCGTATTGTGGTGCAGTGTAGCGGCGATAAACAAATTATTGTTTTCATTATTAACAAATCTTCTCAGTTAATTGATTAATAGCTGTTTTTTTTGTCAGAGCCAAAGATGATGTCTTCTTTTGTCTGATTAGGCTGTATTGTAGCATGAGAGCACCGATTACAGAAGCAAAGCAGACCATGTGTGTCATTTTACGCTAACTGACGCTCGTCCATTAGCAAAACATGTAGTTTAAAGTTTCCTCAGGGATTTCCAAAAGGCAGTACTTTTTCTTTAAAGGTAGCACAGTTTAGTCAATATCAGCTGACTGCTAATTACTTTTTAGAGACTTTTGTTGGTCTTACATAAAATATTACTTTTACTCTTCTTGTGTCTTGCCTGTCAGTCACTGACGTAAGTCTCCAGCTTGTGTCCTTATGGTAGATCTGTGTGTCAGTTGTCTTACTTAAATCCCCCCATCTGTTGATGTATTGGAGAACCTGGACTTACAGACAGACACTGTAGATTTACACCTCGTCCACATCTATGTGGGCGTTTGTCAAAATGTAGCTTCCTCTATGCGTTTTGGCCTTTGGGCCACACAGACACAGTTTTTGGTCGCTGTACACAGAGCTTTTGGAAAACTCTCCAGATGAAGATGTCGTTTGCATTGTTGATGTGTAGTCGGGGAAAACGGAGCGTGTGCTGGTCCTTCTTTTGTTTGACGTCAGAGTGTTTCATTACTTCCTTTTTTTTTTAATTGTGGTGAAGGTGCCATGTATTCATCACAGGAAGATCATCTCTCTAGTTTCAGGAAGCCTGCTGGCAAGAGCTTTCTTTCTGGCTCCTGATTGGCTAACATGGCTTTAGGCTTAAGCTTATAGTTCCACCTTTGGTTTGGCGTGCTCTTCACAGCACTTCAGCTGTTTTTTTGTAAACAAAGGAGGAAAAAGTCTGCTTTAAGAAATACCTATGTACATGTGGACTAAGCATCAGCGCCTATGTAGTGATGACCTTTAAACTTAGACATCCTTTAATGCACTGTACACACATTTCAGCAAAACACAGTTTAACATTGAGGTCAATCAGTCAGTCAATAGAAAAATAAACAGCTGTTTTGATTTCATTTGTGTCAGTTCTTGAGCACTAAACCCACACGTTCCCCGACTTCAGCTTCTCTGATGTGAGGATTTTCTGTTTTGCTCCATTTTAAGTCACTGTAAGCCAAATATCTCTGGATTTTGGGCTGTTTGTGAGGAAAAAAAGACATTTCAAGAAGTCATCTTGGACCATGGAAAAATGTACCGACTAACTAATAATGAAATAAGGGAAAATAATGGACAGACAAATCAATAATGAAAGTAATCACAGTGTGCACAGGTGTAATCAAAGCAAACAGTGACTGTTTTGAAGAATCTTAATATAAAACGTATTTTGTTTAATGCAAAAACAGCTGGATGAGAAGGTGTGCCCAAACTTTTTGTTGGTACGCTATACGAGTGTGACGATACATTAAAGTGTATGTTTGTGTTTGTCCTCAGTTGAAGACATCACTGGGAAAAGGAAGGGCCTTCATCCGCTACTCGCTCGTTCACCAGCGTCTTGCCGACACACTACAGCAGTGTCTCATAAACCAGAAGGTCACGAGGTCAGATGACACTCCCACCGACACTCACACATACATATTCTTTTATACTCTGTCCATATTAAGTCAGATTTGACCCCTTCAGGGCGCCTAGACATGTTGAGGTAGTTTCTGGTTTGACGACGTCCTTTCATAGGAAGTGTGTCATGGGAACTTCCTGATTTAGGTTTTATTTCTGTTTTTACAGAGAAACGCAACAGCCGCACAGAATCAGAATTGGCTTTATGGGTCGAGTATGTGTAAACATACGAGGAATGGTTTAAACTCAGCAGAGACCCACACTCACATCTCAGTTCCTCAACCTTTCGTCAAACCAAATGTATATAATAATAGTTTTTTTTGCTTTATGTGATGTCAATTTGATTAGGATAATCTTTTATGGTTTACATCTCTATTTGAAGACAGCGTTAAGCAGAATGGGACAGAAGGTGAAGCTAAAATCGATTTAGTCGCATACTGTCGGCTGTCTGTCACTTTCTCAATAGCAGATTGTGTGTGTGAGTCTCAAAGACTGTGTTTTGTTTGTGTGTGCGTGTGTGTGCGTCTGTGTTATCAGCTCAGGTCAGGTGCTCCACTTTGTCCTGCAAAGCTAATTATTTAAAATGATTAAATTCAAATGAACTGCAAGATAACTTCTGCGTGTGCACCGTGTGCGTCATGCGGCTGCTGCACTGTGCTCTTGTGGTTCAGTTTATTTCATAGTACAGTATCTGTGGTGTGAATAGTATGTTTTCCTGCTCGTGTCTGTTCTTGTAGTTTGTTTTATTGCTGTGCTGTATGTCAGGATCAGTAAAGCTAAGCTAAGAGATATCTTTGCATTAATTACACAATATGAATTTTAAATTTGGGTGTGTGTGTCACCTTGTCCTCTGTGTTGTGTTTTATGTTTTTTTGTTGGTATTCCTCTCATGCAGTGACTGGTATTATGCCCGGAGTCCCTTCCTTAAGTCTCACCTCACTGCTGACATAATCAACCATCTCTATGAGCTCAACCAGATCCAGTTTGACGTAGCGGCCAGAGGCTACGACCTTGACGCCGATTGGCCAAACTTTGCGAGGTAACCAGTGCCTACAATTATCTGTTTACACTTTTAAAGTCATCACTTTCCTTCCTTTTGTCGAGGACAATGAACGTGAATCTGGGGGTTGTTTTGATGAAAAACAGACCTCCGTAACAAAGAGATAAAAGATGGTAGTTCTTGTTCCTCTGGGTTTGAAATGGTTTGTTAATTGATCCGAGAGAGACGTTAAGTAATTTGAAATGACACACTGGTTTAGTGCAGCAAATGTAAATCTGAGGGTATTTCACAACTTGAAGTACCACTTAATTATCTGATCACTCTGCACCATGTTCACAGCTTTTTTTTTTTTTTTTTTTTTTTGAAGCTTGAGTGTGTGTAAATGTGTGTGAGAGTGGGAGTGCCGACGGTTTTGTGAGCGTTGATCGTTGCTCCTCGCGTCAGCACCTTTGCCAAACCGTGTCGTGTCCTTGTCATCAATTTGCAGTCACTCTGCAGACAGTGGACACAGTTTAATAAAAGGATAACTTGAGGTGTGCATCACATTATTGTGATTATCATCTATTTAAATCAATGTATTTAAAATAATGCAGTGTGGCAGCACCTACAACAGCACAATCTATGGCTGAGAAGATCACCTGAAACAAAGGCTCAACACCTGTCACACACATTGTGAGTGAAGATGATATAATTCACTAATGCAGGATTACATGAGACTGCACAGATGCTGTGTGTTTAATGTGGTGCACTCTGCCTATATTTCACTTCACAAGTACTTGAGAGCAAATATTTGTTCTGCTCATTATTTCCCAACAAGTGCTCTAAAATTATTTCATTGCAACACCCGCAAAAACCCTACACCCTGTGTTTTCACTGAACTGTGTCTTGACAGCTAAATGGAAACAGTTTCAACAGTGTACCAGAGAAGAAATACTTGACATATGACAACTTGTGCCTCTGGCTTTCATTTGAGAAGCTTCCAGAAATAGACTTACTCTGAAAACAGGTTAACTTGACGTAATTGCATGTTTTAGGTGCTGATGCAATATCTTTGAATGTTGAGTCTTTGATAAACGTACAAAACATAACAGGTTAAAACTGACTTAACATTTTCAGTCAGGGAATGGAGACTTTGCAACAATTTGTTTGAGAAATAGGATACAATATTGGTAACACTTTTTTTGGGGGGGGGTTCCAAAGTTTCCTAATTATTTCCTTGAAAACAGCTGAGAAGTTGTACACTGAAGCTATACTTGGTGTTAGTAAAGAGCCACCTAAACACTCACTTCTGTAACATGAAGTTCCTCTTTTGTGTGATGTGTTGTCACGTTTTTCTTACTGTTACCACCTATTAGTTGTTAAATGAACTCAATAATTGGTATCGTGTTATGTTAAAGGCGAACATTAGGCACTGCCTCTTCAGCTTTCCTGTGGAAGCCTCCCAGTCGCTGCTCCAGCGTCAACAGTCTCGTTAGCAGCTACTCGCACTCACAGGTACACACATGTGCAAACTCTGCATCAACAGTCTTGCTCACACATTTCTGTAAATGTGACTGTTTGAATTTCGAAGCACCTGACAACAGCTCTCTTGTCGCAGGCGCAGGAGTTTCTCCCAATCCCAGACTTGAGTCACAGTCTTCTTGGTGAACTGGGTGAACTGGGAGAACCCTCCCCTTGCAATATCGCAGAGAACCTCCGCACTGAGCTCGATCAGTCTGAGCTCAGACAGCAAGAGCTTCTGGTACGGGTTCAGGAGTTAGGCAAAGAGGCTGCTGAGCTGAAAGATGTGGTTAAAGACCTTCAAGGCCAGCTATTAGCAGCTCAGAGGTCTTCTGTCCACTCCGCGTCTACAGCAGCCCAAAGAAACCAAGACGCAGACAATCAGGAGAGAATAAATCACCTTCAGAGCTGTGGTGAAGCAATAAACGGTGAACTTCAAGACAGACTGACAGCTGCTGAGAGCAAAAATATGGAGCTTCTCTCTAAGTTGGACGAGGCTCTTAAAGAAAAGGGACAACAAACTGCTAGTTACTGCGACTCAGCCTGGAAAATCCAGGAACTCCTGGATAAACTCAAGACGGCAGAGGAGGAGAGGCTGGAAGCAAAGAGAGAGGCTGAGGACAAGGCCAGGCACTCTGAGCGTCTGTCCCAGGAACTGAAACTCAGGGAAGAAGAGCTAAAGAACAGTGAGGAGAAGCTGGCTGAAGTAAAAGCCGGAGCCCATGACGAACACGAGGAGGCGCTCAAACGGCTGGAGGAGCTCCAAAGTGCAGTCAGTCGAATTCAGGGGGCGCTGACTTTGAAAGAGAAGGAGACGGGGAACTTGAGAGCCCAGCTTCAGGATCTGCAAGCATCACTGGAGTGCAGAGAGCGGCAGGCAGAGGAGCTGAGGAAAAGGCTGCAGGAGGAGAGGGAGGAGGAAGAGCAGAGATGTAGCATGAGCAGTAGCCAGAATGAGGAACTCGAGATCCACCTCCTGGACGTAAGAAAGACTCTAAAAAACAGAGAGAAAGAGCTAGCTGTTAGTTCAGAGAGAATCAAGCACTTAGAGGAGCAGTTAGAGAAGCTAAATGTTGAGAATGAAAGTCTGAGCTCTAGACTTGCTGATAATGAAGATGTTTCCTGTGATCAAAGCGAGAACATTGAGAATTACAAAACCCAATGCAGCAATCTCATGGAAATAAATGCTAAGCTACTCCAAACAGTCAAGGAGAGTGACGGGAGCATTACAGAGCTGACTGAGAGCAGAGAAGCCTTGTTAGACCAGCTAGCTTGTTTGAGGGCCTCTGAGAACCACTTAAAAGGCAGAGTAGACGCTGCAAAGATGTGCGTGGAAGATCGGGAGAAGAAGCTACTGGATGAAAACCTGCATTTGGAGGAGGTTTTCCAGAAGACACTCGTCCAGAAGGAAGTATCTGATTCTCAATTAAAGAAGCTTGAGCACGAGAACAAGGAGCTTGTTGAGGTTCAGTCCTCATTAAAGAAACAGTTAGCCACAACTCAAGAGGAACTGGACTCGCTCACTGCCAAAGCTGCAACGTTGGACAAGAACCTCACAGTGTCCCAAAGAAGCCAAGCTGAGCTACTTGAAAAACTCCAGGAAACTGAGGCGAAACTGAGAGACCAGACTGTTAAATGTGGGCTTCTGCAAGCTAGAGCAGAGGAGCTGGAGAGCAGGACTGGGGAGCTGCACGATGAAAAAGGAGCTGCAGAGAGCAATGAAAAAATGCAGAAGCTTCACGATGAGCATCAGACGTCCTCAATGGAAACCAAAGAGGCCCCGTTCAGGCTAGTTATAGCTGAGGCTCAACTGGAACTCAACCTAAGGGAGGTGCACCGGCTCCGTGAGGAGGTGGTGGAGCTCAGGGCTCAGCTTCTAGCAGGAACTGAGGAGAAGATGAAAGTTCAGGCACTGCAGGAGGTGACAGAGTCCTCCAGAGAGGACCTCCGTGTATTAGCAGAACAACTCAAAGCCCAGGTGGAGGAGCTGAACCGCCGGCACGTGGATGAGATTCTCCGATCCCGGGAGCGAGAAGAGGCTCTTATCCGTGAGCGCGATGGTGAGGCTCAGGCTCGGGCGGGTCTGGCTGCGGAGGTGACGGCCTCCAGAGAGGAGCTCAATAAACTGAAGCTGCGTTATGAAGCCTTGTGTCTGGAGAACAGTGAATCCAAGGAGGCACTCCATAGAGCCAACACCGAAACAGCTGAACTTGGTGTGCATGTGTGTATGCTAACTGCTGAGAACGAAGAGGCTCGTCTCCGCTGGGAGGGCTTGTCTACAAGACTGCAAGAGCTGGAGGAGGAGGCGACTCAGGAGGCGGAGAGGCTGAATACCTGCATAGAGCAGCTGCGTCAGGAGAACCAGCACCTGCTCGATCAGCTCCATAACGAGACGAGTTTGTTGGCAGCCAAGCAGGAGCTGCAGGAAGAGCTGAGCAAGGCCCGACAGGAGGCTGAAACCGTGCAGGAGACGAACCAGGGGGAGATTCAGGCGCTCCGCTTCCAGCTCAGCAGCCAAGCCATGAGCCACAGCAGCCAGCTCCAGGTCAGTCCCAAACTTCATGTAAACGAGAAACCTGGTTTCTTATAATTGAGCCAGGGGGTCAGAGAAACCTGATTTCTTCTGAAGAATGCTTGTTTTCTCTGCCATGCTAATGAGTAACCTGGTTTGTTTTTTTCATATCGGCATGTGCATGACAAAGACTCCAGAAAAGGAAAGTAACAGAGCAACTTTATGAAAGGGGAAGTCATTACATGTACTGATGCAATCTCATATTGGAAATAATTCCACCCAAAGTCAGGCTGAAACTGAAAGTAACACAAAGTAGCCTCTTGATGTGTAAATACAGTTTTCTTCAACATTTGAATGTGCAATTCAAGCTGTGAGGAAAGCTGCTCCGTGGTGAGAAATCTGCTTACTGACTTGCTTAAAGTACACAGATTCAGTGAAGCTGGACATCTTCTCCACTTGCCTGCATAGCCTGATTTCTCTGAGCACCCTGGTTGCTTAAGTGCATGTAAACACACTGTTTGACTGTTTTAGGTTAGGTATTAATGTCAGCAAATCTGATGGAATATCCACATTTTTGCCATATTTGCTGAGTCATCATTTGATGTGTACATTCATCCAGACTGTGAATCAAGAGATACAGGAAGTGAAATTACAGCTGACCACCGAACGGGAGAAAGTAGTCGGCCTGGAGAACAAACTCAGACAGCTTGAGGTGAGAGGTCTCCCTGATTCCAGATCTGCCAAAATGTTTGTACAGCAGTCGGCAAATGTTTTAAATCATGGAGAGTTGTTCTAAGCAAGGAAGTGAAACTGTTCAACAAACTGCTAAAGAAGGCCTCTGACAACATGCATATACAGCATGTGCAACTGTATATTTGTGTGTCTAAGACTGATAAATGAAAACCCAAATTCCAGTTGCATCGTGTATATCAGCAATTGAAGTAATCATAACATTATGGTCACAGGCATAATTCACTAAGAAGCAGAAATAATGCCTTGCTTTGCTGCACTGACTGCAGGCCGAGAAGCAGAGATATTGCCAACAGATTGAGGAGAAAAACATCCAGATGGCAGAGTCTGAAAATCTCATCCAGCAGAAAGAAGACGAGATAATCCATCTGAGAGGGAATTTATCAAGGTGAGATACTGTATTCATAAACACACATTCTGGACCAAATTAGAGCTCTGTGGAAAAAAAAAAAACCTCTCTAATCTTGCGTTTTCAGATCAGAATGTTTTTTTTTTATTTAGCGTGTCTGATCTAGGAATTTGGCACACTTGTTCTTACTGTTTTTAAAATTCATGTCTAAAAATAATAAATGCGTGGACACAGTGTTTTTTTTTTTCACACAAATCAGCCTGCTGTGCGTGTGCGTGTGTGCGTGCAGGTCTGAGGATGGTCTAGCGGCGGCTCAGCAGGCCTGTCAGGAGATGAGTGAAACTCTACGGAGAGTCACACAGGACAAACAGAGCTTTGATATTAGGACGGCTGCTGAACTCGATGATCTTTACCGCACCAAAATCAATTTGGAGGAAAGGCTTGTCGAGCTGATCAGGTATCAGCATGCTTCATCGCACCTTTACCCTGATCTACCTCTGCACTGTCTTTGTTTTCCTCGTTAGTGAGGTTAATTTGATTTAAATATCCTCAAAGCAGATTTGAGACATGATGCCTAGATTGTTGCCACCTACAGTGCGTCACCTGCAGCATACTGAGTGAGTTTATTGCATATACAAACATGCTTACTGGTGCTCTCTGCAGGGAGAAAGATGCACTGTGGCAGAAGACAGATGCCCTGGAGTTTGAGCAGAAACTGCGGGATGAAGAGACGGAGAGGGACGTCAACTACTGTCTGGGTTGTCACAGTCAGTTCAGCTGGTGGCTCCGCAAGTACACCTGCAGGTCAGATGGTCCTCTGTGGAATAAAGGAACTGAGGCACTGAAGTCCACTGACATTTTGTTTCACTTCCAATCATAGTTCAGTTGAATAGCTTCTCCAAACTCAGAACAAATGTCAGTTTGCTGCTCCATATTCAGGCTCTCACTCCATGTAGTGTCACTGAGTAAAGATATATATTATATATTACACCTGTAAACTGCTTTTGCAACATGTGATACAGGTGGCACTAAAATTTGTGGATGAACTTTACCAATTGAATTTCATCTGTTACCACTTCCAGATGACTGAAATGTGTAAACATTTATATTTGTCAGGTTAAAACCTTTGATTCAAGCATTTTGCATGTGAGGATTTACACAGTGAGCGTGTTGATGAAGCAGAGTCATCGTTACCTGTGACTTAATGCAGCACTGAATCATTTGACAATACGTCGTTCTTAGCGTTTCAATTCTGTGTGAAAGCAACAACGGACGCATATAATGTGCAAAATGAGCTGTGAATTTGAGGATTTCACACGTTTGAGCAGCACGAGTTTCCTGCGATGATTGAACAACATAGCAAAGCTTTCAAGAAAATCAGGATGTAGGAATCACATTACAGCGCGTCAGTTTGAGGCTTTATTTAGGAAAATGTTACTTTTGTCTTGCACAGTTCGGCCTTTCTGAGGCTTCAGTTAGACACTTGTTGTCTTTCTCAGAACAGGAACTGTTGACGATTCCTACGCCAGAGCTGAAAAGTCACGATCAACTTTTGTGGTTGTGACTTCTCAAACCTTCTGCCAGATCTCATCACATCTTAAATGCACTTTTATCAGAGGCAGTTGCCTGACAAAAAAGCAGTTTTTTTTTTTTTTCTGGTGTGCATGGTGTCTTCTTTTTATCTCATTAAATTCAGACATTCTCTATAAAAAAAAAAGCTTCACTTGATTACACACTGATTCCCTCTACACTCTCATAATCTACATTTCAAAATAATACTCAGTTTTACAATTTTATTTATACATTATGTCTATTCCCAGGCTGTGTGGGCGTCCCTTCTGCTACTACTGCTGCAGTAACACCGTGAGCACCCAGCAGGGCGGCAACAGAGAGCGCTGCTGCAGGGACTGTTACAACCAGCACAGTGCAGTAGTTGAGCGCCACCCACAGGAGGAAGTGACAAACAGCACACCAGGGACACCCTTCAGTCGCTTGCTGCAGGCTGGGAGAGCTATGACCAGCGTTTCAGGTGACAAAACACACACACAGGCAAAGTGTCAGAGGTGTTTTACACTTGCTGTAGATGGTGTGTGTTTTCAGATACACACACGCACAGTCCAGTACAAGTGGAGAATAAAATGCAATAATATAGCTGATGTTTATTCTTTAGGAGCAGATGAAGGTGACAAGCTGGATGATGGTGTTTTTGACATCATCACAGACGAGGAAGTGAGCGGGGTCTACGACAGCGACTCCCTCTCTTTTGCCACCGCCTGCTCTCCTGGACACGGACAGCAGGGGGCAGCACAACTGTAAGTATCTCACATGCATTCACTCCCAGGGGAACTGAGAATGTGGTAGAGATTATAGACTGCGACATGAGGGATTAATGGCCACCACAGAAACAGATTTTCTATTTACACATGCCACCTTCAAAACAATGAGTTCAGTCTGTCCTGAATGTAATTCTGCCGGCCGTCACAGTCACATATTTTTTAGCAGCAGTGAAAAGAAATCAAGGTGCATGATCTTGGAAAAAGGAGTGAAAATGAATTAGCTCATAATTCATTTCCATTTTCTTTCCATATTTAACAGCTTTGTAGACACTTTGCCAACAAACAGAACATTTTGCCCATATCTGCAAGTCTTTTGACACTGAAAATAATTCTTCTCAAATTGATATAAATTGTGTATAAATATGAAATATCCATCCCTTTTTGTAGAAGCAACAGTGCCAGTGCAGGAGACATCGCATCAGAAGACACTGAGGACCTCAGTGCTGCAGTCCAGGATGCAGAGATCTGCCTGCTAAAGTCTGGAGAACTGACGTGAGTTTGACACACAGTGAAAGTTACACTGGAAATGTGTTCATGTGGATGTGGTCACGAGGTTAGACTTTTGACTTTCAGAGGAAGTTTCTCATGTGTTCTGGTAAACCTTTGCTCTAAATCCCAAAATGTGAAGTGAAACATGAAACCAATCCATACGTGACACAGACAGCGTTCTTAAATGTTAGTCGGTACATGTCTGTTGTAATTAGGAGCAGTTTGCTTTGTGAGTATTGAGAAAGCTTCAGGGCTTCAGTCAGCAGGAACTCTAAATCCAAACCCCAAAACTAAAATATGTTGTGAATTTTTAAGGCAGAGCTCCATCATTACACATCAGAGTCATATGTGACAAAACTTGTTTAAAACCTTTTTGTGGCTTCAGGATGGGCTAACAACACAATAACAAAAAAGATAGAGCTGAATTACACGACCAAAACATGTCTATTCAATCAAAAACTAAACAAAACTCTCAGTAGATCAAACAAAAATGCTATCCTTCCCCCCGAAGCTTCAGACCTGCAGCCCGACAATATTGTGACCTTTCTTGGACCCCGTTGTATTCGCTGTGCTGTAGGCTCTCTGTCTGCTTCACGGTGGATGACATCTCAGGGTTTGGGGACAGCTCCCGAGAGCTCTTCATCAAGTCCAGCTGTTACAGCACCATCCCCATCACCATGAGCGGCCCTGGCCCCACGGTCACCTGGACGTTCACCTCTGAACCCAAGAGCATCTCCTTCAGCGTGGTCTACAGGGAGAGCGCAGAGACTCCGCTGGAGCAGGCCAAGGTGAGACACCACTATATTTAAGATGGGATCATGAAGACACGATACCTCCTCATAGGGACAGGCTGTGAAAGCTGGGTCAAGTTTGGATCCGACTCTAAGTTGGTGAAATGCTTGTTAAGCTGCGTGGCCAAAGAAACTCTTGTCACATTTTTCTTTCTGAAACAACTCGCATCTGCAAAAAAATTGTGATTGTCTCGCCTTCTCAGACCTGGATCTAATGTATGCAGACATATTTCTCAGCTATAAATGTCAAAGAGGATGTCCTTCGCCCTCCACAGGTCTTGATCCCACTGACTCGCTGTAACTCCCACAAAGAGACAATCCAGGGGGAGCTGAAAGTCAGAAACCCCGGAGAATACACGCTCATCTTTGACAACTCCTTCTCCAGGTCAGTCGCTCTTTGTCTCATGAGAGGGCTTTGTGTGTTTGTTAAAAATCTCTCTTTGACAAAAGAAAAAGCTCTTTTACTCAAACCACTACTGAAAACTAGACATGAAGGATTAACAGCAAACATAACAATAACATCCTTGTGTCTCTTCTGCTGATCAGGTTCATCTCAAAGAAAGTGCTGTATCATCTGAGTCTAGACAAGCCTGTGGTCTACGATGGAACTGACCTCCTCTGAACGTGACGGGAAGGAGGTGTAAAACTGACTTTCAGAACATTTGAGTTCACGTCTGAGCTCAAGAGTCGGACTCCGCTGACGTTTGGCAGCCTCGCTGAAAGGTTATGGCATTTTAAAGACGTCTCTCTCGGCTACCTGCTTGATCAGGAGCTGTTGCACATCAGATGAGCTCTGATCAGGAGAAAGCTGAACAGAGGCTGAGAGTAATCAAGTACAACGATGTTACACTACTGAATGTGAGCATGCACTACCTTTTCTAAAAGCTTGACGTTGTGGTTTAAGTGTAGCAGTAAGGGCATCCAGCGTCACTTTCCGTATTTGAATGTCAGGAACTTGTGTGCACATGCAGGTTTCTCGCAGACTTAAAGCTGCATTTTTGCTTCAGCCTGAGCTGCACTTGTTTGATAAATCAAGGATCGTTCTCATTATTTTCCTCGTCTCGTAAAGTGTCTTTTAAAGCGGGGACACGTGCTCTGTGCACAGTGACGGAAGTGCACTCCCACTCGGGGGGAGAGTTTAAAATCCTCTGTCACGCTGTGTTTAATTTTATGTTGTGACATCAATATTTATCATGATTTAACAAATTCCACAGAAGATCAATCGAGAAACGGTGTTGGATAAAAGAACCAGACAGTCAGATGTCTGTTTTTGATTTATCTGGGGAATTAAACATGTGACAAATCAACGTACTTCATCACATTGATGCAAAAAGGAAATATATATATATAAAAATACAATATTGCCATAAATCATATCCTGCTTGTTGATATGCACCACATTACCCACAATGGCGTAATATATCCAGAGATATTAAAGGGAGAGCTGCCACAGTATAAATGGTGAAGTAAAATCATATCATTGCACAGTATCTGTCGTATTATTCAGCAAATATTGCATGAGTGCGATATGACAGGAAACAAGGAGACAACTCTCAGAAAGAATTTTCCAGAGACTTAATTTTGATGTTTTCATTGCTTAAACTACTTCAAGTTTAAAACTAGACTCTGACTGTAACTGAATTTGTTTTTCTCGCTTAAACGTACCGTTCGTGAACCATCTGATGCAACCGACTCTTTAAATTGGCGTGCTGACATTCTGCTGTTGTAGTATTAACCTTTATTGGTGGAGAAACCCACTCCTCATACCACCTGTGTGCAAAACAAAGTTCAAATTCAGTCTCATTTCACATACAGTACGGTTTCTATTGCCTTTCCAGCTGTCAGAAATGACAAGAATTTGTTGCGTCACAATCATCATGAAGCATAACAGGAAGAAAGCTGCGGTAAAACCATCGTTTCGTTTTAACTGATCTTCAGGAAACAGGAAACAGTCTCTGATGGTCAATATTTATATGCATGTAAACACTAAGAAATGTTCACATTACAAGGGTGAAAATAGGGAGCACATATGAAAATGTAAGTTTCAGTGCTTTAAATATTTAGTTTTAGCTTTGAGCCTCACTTAAATTATCAGTCCTGTTTTGTAAAACTGAAGATTTTTGCATTAAAGTTAGCGAAGTTGCAATGACATATTGTCTTAAGCTACATAAAGCCTTTAGATGAAGACAAATAATAATACTTTTTATTTACAGAGTGCTTTCGTAGATGTAAAGAGATGTTTGTTGCTCAGTTGTGCACTGTTGCTGTGTGATGTTGCTGAATGAGTTCTGCTGTGTGTCAAACAGAAACAGTTTGAATCTCAGCGTAAAGCCTTCAAACAATACAAGTCCAAAAATCACTTTTATACTTCAAGTTGTCTTATACAGACCTTTATTTGAAGACTTCCATGCTGAAACTGACCTTAATTTCTCAATCACCAGTTGTTTCTTGAGTGTCTTCACACTGGTCATTTGATTATACTGACTGACGATTGCTTTCCTATTGACAAATTCTAACATGTCTTCCACTGTTTTAAAACTACTTTGTAATTTATATTTTGAACCTGACATGAGGAAGAAGACTAGTAAAAAAATACAAATGACACTTTTTATATATGAATAAGAAAAGTGATATATTGCCAAATATAGTGGGGAAACATATTTGTCTATTTTATTGTTTCTGTTTAAAGGCATTGCAACATGACTGCTGTATAATGCACTTTTTAAAGGCTTTCTGTCAGTCTGTATCCCATGAGCCTTTGTGCCAGTTAAAGAATGTTTTTTTTTCTTCTGATCTGTATCGAGTGAGTGTGTGATTGTAGATGTTTACTGCTGGATTTGTCAGAGGGAAGCTTTTTCATCTCTGACGTAACCTGTAAATGATTGTTGACACATTTTATTGAAATATCATTTACATACTGAAGATTTATAATAGAATTGACTTAAGATTGTGGAGAAATAAATAAGGATTGTGTGATAACTTAATAGTGACTTCTGGTGAATTTCCTGTATCCGCAGAATGTCAGTGTGTGATACTTTTGTCTTGAAATCCTTGATTTGAGGTGCCAGAACTGTAAATAACCCAGTGACGTGTCAGAATTTCATTGGCTATTCGAAGTGTCAGTCAAAATCGGCTGTGATTGGTTCGAGCTTAACACGGAAATAGAGACGAAGAGCCTTCATTCAACAGACTGTGATTGGTTTGTAGTTATTGTGTCAATAGACGGGAAGAAAAATAAACAACAGCAAATGTTCCTGTATTTCCTGTAGGCCCACCCGCGGGCCGTCAGAACAATAAGGTCACATATAGAAAACAGCATTATTTTTAAGATCAATATTTCATGTGTTTGCCATAATCTGTCCTGAGCGGTTTCCCCACTATTGACAATTTTTAAAAATTCTTTGCAGCTGTGAGCAGCTCCTCTATTTCTGTTGTGCATTGCATTGTGAGAAAATAGTATCCATCAATAGCAAACTGAAAAATCAGGGTTATTTTTAGTCTGCGTGCGATCATGCTTTGGGTATACTTCATTTTGTCACTTTTTCAGTTTATGTTCTCAAGTATTTAGGACAAAGCTAATGTTTGTTTTTTAAGCTCTTTGATGGCTGCGTGTGTGTGTGTGTGTGTGTGTGTGTGTGTGTGTGTGTGTGTGTGTGTGTGTGTGTGTGTGTGTGTGTGTGTGTGTGTGCGTGCGCGCCCTCATACACACAATCTTGCTCGCCTGCGTGTGTTTTTCTGAGTAGTCACAAGTGTATTGTGTGTGTGCACAAGCTATTGTTCTTGCAAGGTGTCTGTCTGAGAGATGGTGTTTATGTCGCAGAGGCCATTCTGTTTCTCAAGGTTAATGATCTCATTGTAAATCATGTCACATCCTCCTCCACCTCCTCCTCCTCTTCCATGACTCCTTCCTCCTGCTTTTCTCTCCTTCGGCCTGCTGCCTTCATTGAATCTATGATTTGCACTGTGGCTGCGCACATGTATGAACTTGTGTGTTTGTTGGGGATCATTCAAAGGAGTGTGTGTGTGTGTGTGTGTGTGTGTGTGTGTGTGTGTGTGTGTGTGTTGAATGCTAATACAGCACAGAACACATACATGTCATCAAACCCAGATGAGGACATTCACAGTCATACGTATGCAGCAGTAAATGCATTCTTGCTCATGCATGTTTAAAATACACTTTCCACCTTAAGAAACATCAGTTCCCACTCACATGATGAAAATCTTTCATATGTGCACCCACCCACTCACACACACTATAATCTGATGAAGAGCATGCTTTAACCTCTGTGTTCCTCAGTTCTGGATATTGTCTCTTTGACAGTTATACAGGGGTTTGCAGTACATCTCAAACCTAGCGACAGCTTGTCAGCATTCAACTTCCTTTTCGTAATAAAAAAAGGGAAACATTTTTATTATCTGTGGCTTGCAGCTTGTCAAAGTCTCCCGCTGTTCAAACAAAAGCTTGTAAGACATCTCAGAACGTGTCTCAGGTGAATCAAAGAGTGCAAAGTGTCAGCCACGTTGCATTTGTCCGTGTTACCTGAAATGTGTCATGAATCATTTGTCTAAGGTGCTCTTGTGTGAAGCGACATGCTCTTCAGTTTCACCCCTCTAGCAGATGAAATGCCTGTCAGCAGTTGAAGGGGACATAATGAAATAATCACCCTCACTAAAAGACAGATATTCAAGAAACAGACATAAAGATAAAAAGTTAGTTTTTCTCTTTTTAGACTCCCATTAACCACAATGAACAAATATAAAAACGTTCATATTTCAACTATAGTGAACATGAGCACATAAACACATTCATGGTCTGAATTTGATTTTTTTTTTTTTTATGATTTTATAGTTTTATTCATCATATTACTTTTTCAACAGTTTGAAGTTGTATACTTTTAACACATTTGGATGTGTTTATGTGCTTTGTGTTGTGAGTGGAGATTGAATAGTGTCATAAACAGCCATAGTGGACGTAAAGCAAACAGTGTCTCATTACGCCTGCATTTCTGGCAGTAAAGAGGACAATATTAACAAAGTGGAAAATACAGAAAAATATCAGTGAAGAAAAAGTTAGGAGGAAATGAGCACTATACTCCACAGCAACTAAACCCTTATAGTGAGCAGAAGAAAACAATAATAATGTGATTCGTTGCACTCGTGTGTCTCTCTTATATAGAACTTAGATTTCCAAATCACAGCAGATGCAGTCTCAGCCAGCCCGTTCTTGACTATAACCCCCCCAGTTTGAGGGCTCTCGTCCTCTATTCAAGCTCTCCCCTCAGACACCTCAACATAATCTGTACCTGTGTGACACTGAATTATCATAACTGAATAAAGATGGGTCAGAGTGAGCCGGCAGCCTCTCTGTGTGCAGAGGAAACAACAGCACTGGTATGAACTTGCCACTGTGTCCCTGCAGTGCATGTGTGTGTGTGTGTGTGAGTGTACCCACACAGGCACGCTGGTGTGTGTTTGTGAGTGTACCCCCATCTGTCCGCTCACTGTGTGTATATGTGTGTGTTCCCCGTCTCAACAATTTCTCTCCTCAGGCTCTGTGGCCCCCTGTAGCGATAATGGCAGGTCTTGTTGGCCCCTCTCAGACAGTTTGCTCCAGTCAAACATAGTTTTACCCTGATGGTTTCAGCTCCTGCTGCACCGGGACCCTCCATCACAAGCTGCAGGCCTTGTCAGAGACTCTCCCCTCGCAGCAGCAGATCTTGTTTCCTCCACTGGACTTCCCGTCATTTCTTTATTTATTGCTCTCTCCATTTTCTCCTGATTCCTGTGTTCCTTTTGCTTCATGCTTGATCATGATACTGTACATAAGTGCGTGCATTCAAACAGCAGGATGGATGCTTGCTCTCTTTCCTTCTTTGAAGTCTTTCGTGTAACCAACCTGAACTTCGATTATGGGGCACAGCAGTGAAAGAAGTATTCAGATCCTTTACTGAAGCTGAAGAAACTGTATTCAGCTTCCGTCACTGATGACTCTGAAAATGATGGACCCAAGTGTAAATACTGATGATGACCTCATCGCTCTGTGTTTCTCCTGCAGCAGTCGCTGGCTGAAGTATCATTACTGCAGTTTTTTTCAGAGCGGTGTGACCAGCATCCGCTGCATCCAAATCTGTATTTCTTTGCCACAGGTATCAGATGAACAGGTGATGCTTTTATCCCCCCCTTGGCTCTTTATGATCCATCGTGTCTGGAGTTTCGTTTCTCTTGTTGCTTCCCTGCAGCATCTCAGCCAGCCTTGTCGGAGCTTTTATGATGAATGTGGCAGAGTTACAGGAGTCTGGGGATATAGAGCCAGCAGGGTGATCATTAACTGAAACAGATTCATGAAGAGATTCAGGGGAGAGTACGAGCACGCAAGCCAAGAATGGCATTTTTTTGTTTAAATGCCAGTATCTCTAAATCACAAGTTAATTATTTTCTTATCTTGAGACAACAAAGCTCATATTCTCATGAAAACTGCTTTATTTTGAGAAAACAAAAGGCAGATTTCTTGAGATAGCGAGATGATTTATCACAAGAAAAAAATCAATCTGGTTGGCGCAAGGAAACTAGAAAAGAATCTATGAGCCCGTCCTCACCAGAAAAACGACCATATTGGTCGACTTTGCAAATTGGACCCATAGTTACGTTAATAGTTAGGTGGTGACCTCTAGTGGTCGTGGTAGTAATGATGGGAGCAAAGGCAATCAGGTGATGTAGCATTAAGAGCAAGAAAGTCCAGGTGTAGAGGAGGGTGGGGTGGATGGATGGGTCAGACTAACACAGGACTGTCACCGTGGAGACTGAACTGCTGTTCATTTTAATATTACATACTTAAGTTATGGCATTATTGTAAAAGCAACGTTCTTATTTTCACGCTCAAGCTGTTCGTGAACCTTTCACAAAATTAGCAACGTGAGGATGAAGGTCCTCGCTGGCTTTTTGCTGGTCCTCTCCAAAGGTGATGCGTCATCTCGGCAGTCATTGATAATCAACCTATTCAGTCGTCTATGGAGGATATGTTTGAGCAGACTCACACCGGTGAGTGTTTGAATGGCATAAAAAACTGTATTTAAGAAAGATTGAGGCACAGTCTGATGCATTGATCAATAATGGGTTCTACCCCTGACATTTTCAGGTTAAATGAGTTTCTACAGTGTCTACAGACAGCATCTACACATGCTGGTATGGCATCCCTAATCTCTGAAAAACGTTCTAACGAGAGGAAACAAGCCTTTGTTTTCTCATGACTGGCTGCCTCATTATCTGGAGATAACAAAATAATTAACTCAGGAACTCGAGTTAACAGCATTAAAAAAATATTACACAGCACAGCGAGTCTGGCTTCCATATAAAAGAGACAAACAGACGAGCATCTGCATCATGTATGTATATATGTGTCTTTACATACAGTGTTTCTTTCATCCTGCGCCGATCCACCCACAGATCACCACCATCTTAAGTCACACATAGATGGAAAAGAGCAGAGGGGAGGGGGGAGGGAGGAGGGAGGAGGGGGCATAGTTGTTCATTACAGCCTTTCTTCTATCTCCGCTAGATTGCGAAATGGTAGCTTGATGGCCACTGTTTCCATGGCAACCCTGTTAGAGCAACCTCTGCCCACAACATCTCTTTTTAAAGACAAGATGGTGTCTAAAAGCTTGAGGTCGGGGGGGTGGGGGGTGGGGGGGGGTTGGATACTGACACACACACACAATGAGGGAACACTGTTTGCACAACATTCTTTTGAATGAAGTGCAGTGCAGAGGCCACAACATCTGCATCTTTGTTTGGGACTCTGGAGCAACACAACCGGCCGAGGAGAAGCTGGAAAACATCTGCAGTGCTGTCAGAGCTTTGGCACTCCTGTCTCAGCTTAAAAAGTCTCACTGAAATCAGACAGTAAACAAGACATGCCACTCTTTTAATAAGAACCTTTTCTCTGCAGCATTTCATGACAATTCTTTAATGGCATGACATCAAACATGCTCAATGACTTTACACTTGGCGGCCTCAAGTGGCACAAAGTGATAACTGTGTTCTTCAAAGTTTGATCCTGTTAGAGCTGAATTTGTTCCTCTTCAGCGGCCGTAAAGGTGGTGATGGGGAAGGGGGAGAATGTTTAGGCCTGCAGGAGGTTCAGTTTGGTTCAGCACTCACAAGTTCGGCAAATCTCTGTGGTCTCTTTTATTGTTTCTCATAGTCCATATTTTTTAGAAAACACAAAGTACACATAAATGGACATTTAATGCTGTTAAATATTGCTTTTGACACATTAACTTACCGTCTGTCTCCTTACTCTCATGTGGGGTCACAAAAGGTTGGAGCTGATCCCGGCATGCATTGTGTGGAAGTCAAGAAAACGTGGTGGAGAGGTCACCGGTCCATCTCTTCTGTCATTATCTGTTGAATGTGAAGTGAAATAAACACATTGCCCTTCATATGAGGGTTTGCACAAATATGTACACCCAAGAGGAATATCTGCATGATGGTCATGAATATAAATAGACACAATCTATGGAGATAGTATATGACGTTTTTATAGGGTGACATTTTATCACTCCAACAAGCTCTTTCAGAAAAAGCAAGGGGCCACTGGAGCTGGAGTTACACAGCTGTCGTCATAAAATGTCCATTTCCTGAGTACCTTATAGTGTACCTTATGGAGTTTTTGTCCATGCTGGATTAAGGATCAGCCTGAACGTTCATTCTTTAAGTATTTGTTTCGTGCATCTTATGTCTCACTGCCAGTGGAGAGATGACAGAAAATCAGGTGAACATGCCACAAACTTCCCTGAGTGGACACTAAATTAGGGAAACTGCAGTCTTCCTCCAGGGTGCCCCAGTTGAAAGTAGGTTTTCCAAGAATTAAGATAAAAAAAAAGTTTCAAATTTCCCTTTACTGGGATTCTGGGAAAAATGTTTCACCTGGATTTTTAAAATTTTTCATGAGTTTACTCCTGAAAACACTCCTTTGCATCCCTTTATTTGAATGCTGGGTGGGTGCTACCCTTCTGTCCGCAGTTTTTGCCTCAAACATGCTGCAGGTTTTTGTTTTCCGGCTTCTCTCTCCCTCTCCAGTGCATGCCTCATTTGATGTGGTCATGTATCCATCAAACTGCCACTGTCTTGACATATTTTACCACACACACGGAGGCATAGCAGGATGTGGCTGATGCAGTAAGAGTCCCTCTCTGTGTCGCCTCCTCTCCCGCGTCTAGCCCTCCCCCTCGGTGAAGGGCTTCAGATGGGCATATACAGCAATTCCAATGTAGCGCTGCAGGCTCCTCTACGGACACACTTGCCAGCATGTGTTTCCATGGAGACGCAGTTTGTTCACGCGCCCCTGCAGCTTGTGTCATTGACTTCAATTAGTGCAGAAGGCCGTCTTGCCTGAGCACATACTTACACAGAGAGGCAGCCTCAAAGGGTTGGAGAAAATTGGCAGAGGAGATCTGAGAGCGTGGGATACGTCTGAGAGGACTTCAGGGCTGCAGAAAGGCTTTATGGCGTAATGGCATTCATTTAAATACTCAGAGGTTGTCTAAACAAAATGTGTGACATTTAGATTTAAACTGAGACCCTTTCATGACATCAAGACATACTACAAAGCGACAATAATGAAATGAAACTCTTCCCGGGAATCACATTTCCCTTAGATCACAACTTAGAGCAAAAACACTGTCATTTCCTGCTGCAGCAGCTTTTAATGTGTTAAACCCCTTTTTCTGAATATCAACTGACTGCTTGTCTGCAGCCACAATTATACAAATTAGACTTAAACATTTTTAATTTGTGCCCTGGAAGGAACGTCGGCTTTTCCTCTTTCTTAACGAGTTTATTTTAGCTGGTTCAGCCGTTTATGTCCTCCATAGATCTCATGCCGTTTTAATTTTATTATGTGTGTCTGATTGCCCGACCTAATTATGTTTTTCCAGCATATCTCAGATCTGCTTTCATCAAAAGTGCTAACGATGTGCGGTGTACATTAGTTGTGGCTCAGACCAATTAATAACCCAAACTCTTTTTTTTTTTTGGCTCCAATATGCAAAACCATTTGATTAGAATAAGTGTGATCTCGCTGGTTGTATCTAAAGCAAGATGTTACATTCTTTATGTCAGTTCTTTGATCCAATGAATAACATTTCATTGTAAAAGTGTGAATTACTTCTTACAGTTGCTGTGGACTTCGGATCATAAGTCCAATAAAGGTTTGGTCCTCATAATAAACAAAACTAAGAGAATAACAATGCTAACAAGCCGATGTTGAGCAGATATAATATATATCATATTCATTATCTTAGTAGCTCGTTAGCATGCTAACATTATTAGAACTAAACACACAGTAGAGTTGAGGCTGATGGAAAAGTTTTTGAAGTATTTGTTCATAAAGTTTTGAGGCAGTCTGTTGTCAAGATATTTCACTCAAAACCAAAAATGCCATGGTGGCGCTAAAGGAAAAGTCATAGAATCAACAAAATCATCAGGATACATCATCATCTGAACAATATATGTATGCAAATTGTTTGTGCACATACAAAGACCTACAATCCATGCATGTGCAAGAGTTTACCTGCTGGTGAAGCAAATGTTAAGGAAACACCAAAGTCAGTAGACTTCATCATGAATGTCTTTATTCAGGCTGGGCCGTAGTGATGGACTGACCAGCTGATCAACACTGCCATCACTAGAGCCATGCCGCTAGCCTGGCAGAGTCTGCAGCTTCAGGATTATTGTTGTCATTAGTCTAGCTTTTCAGAACATGCACTGAGTCTGTTCCAGGCTTCATTTCCCAGTAGGTGACTTAAATTTCCATGTAGACAGACAAAAACATTCCTGGCAGAGTGATGGGATGTGCCTTTAAAGTGATTCAACCTTGACTTTCCCAGCTCATTATGAGCACACTCCCAGGCTGCATCTGTAATTACCGTGAACAGGTGCATCACTCAGCTGCAATGCCATGGAGTTAGAGATTTAATTTAGAGATGCTGCCCGGGATATTAACCCCTCTAATTACAACAGCGAGCTCCACATTTAACCACAGGGATGAAGCATTGTGGACCTTGGGGCGAGGAAAAGCACACAATTACTTTCACTTTTATTCTGAGGGAAGTCCAGGTGGGAAGGCTGTGGTGCTCACACAGAGGAGGCACCCAAATTCAGCTCTGCTCATCAGAGAGGATGATGATTAGGCCTGATGCATGCGAACATAAAGTTTTGAAATGTAAAATTTAAATAATAAAAGGATTTGTTGGCTAGAATTTTGAGAGGCCACATTGTTGCAGCGTAAATACTAACTTTGGATTTGCTGTTACTTGGAGAAAGCCAACAGAAGTTGGTCTCCTCAGTTCCCAAACACTTACAGATTGTTTTTAGAAGAAGAGGTGATGCAACAGAGTGGTAACCATGACCCTGTCCCAGTTTTTTTTTTTTTTAAATGTGTTGGTGGCATCAAATTCTAAATGAGGACATAATTTTCAAAAAACAATGAAATTTCTCAGTTTCAGCATTTGATATGTATCATATTCTGTTTCTGTTTACTTTTTAAAGTGTTCCAACTTTTTGGAAACAAGGTTGTAGATGATGGATAGATGTTGTTGGACAGGCCTTTCGTGGGAAAGTTCCCCTGATACAGAGAGTTTTTAGCTACCACCAGCAGTGGTTTGTAAGGAATAAAACAAAAAGGGACTCTCTGCTATCATTAACTCTGCTTATTCATTTTAAAAGTCAAACGTCATCAGCAGAAAATTAAAGGAAAAGGCCACTACAGAAGCTGCACTGATTGATTTCCAAGTGATCTGAGGACAATGACCACTAAAGCACTGAAGATGCCAAAATCCAACTAAAAAAGTCATTACAGTTTTTATGCTCCCCTGCCCCGAGGAACCCTTGAAGAATCCTTTGAAGTGTTTTGAAACTGAATATATTCCACCGCTTGCGCTCTCTTTCCAGCTCTCTCTCTCTCACACTCAGTCTCTGAACACTTCATTTCATGTGCATCTGCGTCAGAATGTTTTTTTTTTTATTTTTCACTGGAAAACAGAATAGGGTGACAGCTAGCCTGTGATCTTTTATTCATCCATTCGTCCTCTTCTCCTCACTCCTCGCCTCCGCACCAGGGAGCTCAGCATCTGACAGCCCGCACTGAAAACCACCAGCTGGAGTGACAACAAGAGGAGAGAAGAGGAGAGGAGAGGAGAGGAGAGGAGAGGAGGAGGTAGGAAAGAAAAGCAGAGAGGAAGTGTGTGTGTGTGTGTGTGTGTGTGTGTGTGTGTGTGTGTGTGTGTGTGTGTGTGTGTGTGTGTGTGTGTGTCTGTGTGTGTGTGTGCGTGTGTCTGTGTGTGTGTGTCAGAGGACAGGGGGGCAGTCAGGGGCACATTGTGCTGACAGCAGCCCGGCCCTCAGAGCAGAGCAGATGGTTAGGACAGGACTGGCTGTGGCTCCAGATCAAACACTCACCACTCAAAAGTCACAAGCTTTGAATAAAATGAACTTTCAGGTTTCGCTTAACTTTGCCCTATTTCATCTTTGACCTCATTTTCCAGTGCCCTACCTGAGAATCCTGTTTTTTTAGACTTGAGTGGCTTCGATATACGACAATTTGATAAACAGGACGAGTGCATGGATCAGATTCCACATAGACTCTTGCAGTGTCTTGTTGGGTGACTGGCAAATTAGATAATGAACTGGGGCAAATTTGGTGTAAATGTACCTAGTTAAACACATGGGTTTCACAGTGAAAGCACTGTGATTTGTGGACCCACCAAACCTGCCTACACTTCTCAGCAATGCTAGTGGCATGGATCCATGAACAGCAATGTCTGCCTGCTGGGTGATAAACCACTTTGGCCCAGAATGAAATATCTTAACAAGCATCAAAAGGATTGCTATTAAAGTTTCCGACACATATGTTTGGAAGCCAGAGGATGAATACTTATGACTTTGGTGATCCTCTGTTTTATTCTGAAAATACTGGATGCTCTATGCCATTCATGTTTCTGACTTCCTGTCCGGCTCAGTCTGCTCTGTGTATCTTAATGTGGCTTCCATCAAAAATAGACTTGTATGTGTATTTTAAGTGGAGCAGAGCAGAAATGTGTTTCTGAAATGCACTGTGGCACTTCCTGGTGGAATATAAAGCAATGTCTAGAATGGGTGTGATCAGCTCTGGCCTGGTGGAATCAATTAATTAAGTCCAGAAACATTGAAAAGAAACAAGGGTAGAGGGCTGAGTAAGGCAGCGCCCCCTGCTGTAGACTGTGAACATGACATCCACAGCACTTTACTGACACACCTCAACTTCCACAAAGCTGAAGCCACCTGTCAGCCACACACTGAACCCTGTCTGATATTTTACTTTCTTCAGCCCCTCATCTCTGCATCTCTATCTCTTTACCTGTCTGTTTCTCTTTCTCTGACTTCATACGTGTCTCTTGACGTCTTCCTTTCATTCCCTGCATCTCCACCTTCATCGTGCATACGCTGAACTTCACAGCGAACCAACCTGACAAGTGAGAACTTTCCTAGTTTCCTCAGGTGCTCTGTGTCATCTGTGTCACTGAAATGATGAAGGCCAGCCACTGCAGATATTTCTGGCCTTTTTCTTTTCCCTCAAAGTACACACACACACACACACACACACACACACACACACACACACACACACACACACACACACACACACACACACACACACTTAGAGCTCCAAGTTGCCATGGCAATCTGATGATGAGGAGTTATGATTGAATGGCTGAGGTAGGAATGTACATGTGCTGCGATTGCCACAGTGTGCTACATAGCCTCTGATTTGACTTTCCAGTCACAGACCCACTGCAGTTACAACTATTTCTGGTGAATACTTGAGCCAAAGTAATTTCAGACAATAAAATTCACAGCAGTGGGTGTGGGGTTATTCAGGACACAAGAAATGTATGTACACTGTTTGTCAATTTCCTCAATTTAGCTTGTGAAACATTCTTTAGAGTGTGAGAGAGTAAGTGTCTGCGAATCAGAGGCCTTGCACAGGAGCTTTGATTGGAGTCGAAGAATCACACAGTGTGAAAATAAAACTGAAAACCGTCATTGACAAAATGAAAGAGCCCCCGAAAGGTCATGGGGGGATTTTGTTTTTTCTGAACTACTTTTGTGCTACCTTACATTAAATGGAAAAAGGTCTATTCAGGATAGCATATCTCTCTGTAAAAAGTATCCATAACAATAGCTGCAGTCAGCAATGCCTTCATTCATTTAACAAGCCCTCATTAAGCTTCAGCTCTGTACAAAGCCCACATTCGCAGTGCTTGCTCCTAAATAGTGGCACATCTCCTAAAGATCAGGCCACAACACTAAATATTTAGAACTGACACAATATAAAGTTAGAGATCAACAATGGGAAAATCCTTTTGATGTGTCTCCATGTTGTTTCAGCTCCCGATGACAGTTTAATTTTATTAGATGCCAAGACATTGCACAGCAATCAATAGTGTGTGTTAAATAACAGAGGTGGAGAGTAACATATATGATCCATAATCAGTGCCTGTGGGTTTAAACTGTGAGTAACGCACCTTTTTTCAACAGGTATTCTGAGCATTTAAATATGAATATTTATATCTAGCAAAACCTTCCCTACTATAGTAAAATATACATATCATTTATATTTTGCATACATAGCATATCAGCATTAGAAAAAGAGATACTGTGAACTAATAGCATCGTCCCAAGTGCCCTGTCTTTTACTGAAATAGAAGCATCACAGTGTGAGCACGGCATGGGTTCATTAGGCCCAAGTTTAAGATTTAATGAAGTACACGTCTGCTGTGACAACACATGTAAAGTAAACTGGGAACCCCAGAGAGGTTTATCAGGTCACACACACATTGACACACCTCTGTTCAGATTAAAACATTGCACTACCTGTTTCATACTTAGATATACTCACACACATACACACACACACACACACACACACACACACACACACCTGTAAGTAGTGTTAACAGGCTCACTGCATGGTTAATGTGCTACATGTAGTTAAGGAAAGACATCCTCTGATCATAGATGTCTACACAGATATGTTAGAGTAATGTGGCAATGCTTAATGCTTAATGATGTAGCTCAGTCTTCATAATAAATATATAGCTGCACAAATGTCATTTGTCAGCACAGGTGCAGTGTTTCTGTGGTTTCATTATTAAATGTACAGTTTGTGCCAATGTATGTCTGTGAGCATGAGAGTCATCTGGGGAAACATGCATTTTAAATGTGTTTCCTCTTTGTTTGTCCCTTTTTGTAATCCATGCATGCCATAAGCCTCTAGTACACTTGAGTGTGATCTTGTGTCAGGGATGCACAGGTGTTTTGCATTCAGGCTAATTACTGGTATGTGTATTTAAGTGCTGTTTCAGTCTGTTTGCCTTGTGTGCCTGAAGAAGGTCTATGCTGAAGCATGCATGAAGTTAAATAGCGTGCAGAAGCTCTTTTTGTATAAGATTGTCCTCTTGCACCTAAGAAAGCCTTCCAACCATGTAGGAAGATGCTATAAATTAGCCATTTTGTACTTGCTGTTATCATGTGATTGGTCAAAAAAGGTGCAGTCAGCTTTCGATTCAAGCATTAGACCATGTACTAATGCATCTTACACATGCCTTTTTAAAGAAATATTTCTATGCAAAAATAGAGATGAACGCATGTTGACCTCCTGGTGATTTGGGATTTTTGCACCATCTGGTCAGGTTAAAGCAGTACTGGCTCACCTCTTGTCCACACCCTCAGCAGCCCATATCATACAGTAAAACCTCATGAAAAGATGCTTCATTGTAATAAATTAAGGGTACAACTTGTTCAACATAAAAAGAAATACCCAGTGGAAAGTCGCTCTCATACACTGTTGATAGTTCACGATCACTCTGATAAATATCTGTGATCAGAAATGTAACATCGTGTCCTTTTATGACCAAATGAAAGTAAATCTGTTGATTATGTTGGAAACATAATGTGACTGCACCTTTAAACCTTAAAGCCTGACACACGTGTAGTCCACCCGCAGGTGTTTTCATTTCAGTCATCTGATTCACTCTCTTATGAGGACTGTGGGGCCTGACCACTGATTGACATGTTCGTCACTCAGGGCAGGTAAAATTACACTGTTTGATTTACCCTACGTTTACACGTAGCAGGGTATTTTGGAAAACGGATATTTTAGCCCCTCCGTTTTCAAAAATAACATCATGCACACAACATTGTTTTCAAAAATGGTGTCGTTTATATGAACCCAGATAAATACGCCATTGAGTGCATCATAACTATGCCAAACCAATGGATGCGAGTTGGTCACTCACATGACGTTAAGTATTTTCAGTTGCGTGTTGTTTGACGTTTCGGAACCTAAAATGCTGTTTAACTCTGTTTGCATGCCAACACATAACCAGCGTTTTCAGAAATCTCCACTTTGGCCAGAGTTTTTAAAAATCATCGTTTTCAGTGACAAAGACTCTGTTTGCATGTAAACGAGAGGCCAAACCGCATGAAAACACATGCGTTTTCCCTAAGTATAAATGTAGCCTTAGGCAGGTGTGGTTGCCACTCTATTTCATTTCAGCACACAAAATAATAAATAATCATAATAAACTTTATTTATATGGCAGTTTACTTTTTTTTTACGAAGAGTTTTACAAAAGAACAAATAAAGCCAGATTCCTCCTCTCTTGATCCTCCTACAGTTTTTCCTTATCTGATTCAAGTGTCTGATGATTGAATGTGCCATCATGCTGTATAGCTTGTAAAGCTCCTTGAGGCATATTTGTAATTTGTGTGAATAAAGTTTAAATTGTCAGTCTTAAAGACTAAAGGTTTTACAAGGAAGAGGGTGAAATTTATGGTGCAACGTCACACCCCCGAGTTCACCACATTCAACAACAAGTTGGAAAACCAAGATTGTCCCCTCCTGGAAAACAAAGATAAGACCGTATTGTGTTATGTATACAAACACCGTGGCAACAAATCCACAGATAGATGTTAGACAGTAGTGTGTGTGTGTGTGTGTGACTGCTTTAATGAGACACAAATAAGACAGAAGTGCTAAGAAACAGTATATCGTTCCAGCTTCCACTTGCTGCGGAGCAGACATCTTGGATTTTGAGGCTGGGGTTGATGAAGTTCTTCTGATTTTCTGAGTCGGAATTCTGACCTCATTGCATATTTCCTGCTGACAGTGAGAAAACAATGGAGTAAATTTATTATTCATTTATTTTTCATATTGCACTTTCACTACTTACAGCGTAGTATTTGAAAAAAGTGTGGTTATTATTGTATATGCTCTTCTGTGCTCTGTCTCAACTCACCAGACTCAGCGGCCGTCGCAGGCTGTCAACATTTCATGCTTTTCCGCATCACTAAGCTTTCGAGCCGCACGGCATGTCGTTTCTTCAACAACCCAAACCAAACATCTGTGTTTGTGTGTGTAGGAAGGAACTTCTCCTTTGTGTTGTTTTATAGTCTGATGGCTTTTGTGGTACATCTCTTCATGAAATAAGGATCTCAGCATGCTTAATAGTCTCTTCACACGCAGGCTGATATCAGATGTGTAGAGCTTAGATCCTTTCACAAACACCACTGTCAGAAATTATGTAACTGTTGTCTCTTTTGTTGTAGGATGTGCCAAATAAACAGGAGAGACCAATTTTCCAGCAACACAAATGTTTGGACGTGTGCGCATCTAATTATTTTCAGGCATGCAACAGTGCCTGCCAATAATTCTTTTGTGTGTATTTATGCGTATGTGCATGAATACTTGGTTTAATACCACATGCCTATCGATGAATGACAAAAACAGCTAATCCAGTGTTAAAGGATGGCTGTCTCAAGTGGCTTCTTTCTGTGCTTACTTTCAGTAAAACTCAGAATCAAGTGTTTGAAATGATTCATGTAAAATCATGTTTTTTTGGAAAGCTGTAGGAGGCTTGCGTAGCTTGCATATCCAAGTCCTCGTTTCCCTGGATCTCTGCAGCGAAGAGATAATAGCCATAAATACATCAGATGCAAATAAAATGGAATCATACTTTAACATTAGAATAGTTGCTTTCGTGGTCATGTGAGGATGCTTTTGCTCTAATGCATTCAAAATTCCACTTTCATTTGACAGATCCAAACAGGGAAGAGGATATTCTCTCTCTGTGCCTCCGCATTTGATCCCTGATCACCTTTGGGTTCATCTCTTCAGATCTCAACTGATCTGAGGGAGAAACTGATAATAAAACCAACACATCGCATCTGCTTCTCCCATGTTGCCCACTCCATGTGCATTTTAGCAGTCAGTCCAATTAGTATAAATTACAAGTAATTTTAAGTAATAGCTTCATTAAAGCAATGACCCAATCACTTTGAATTAAACAGATAAATGCAATAATTTGATTAAAGTGTTTACAAGGTTCATAGAACCTGATTTCCCCAACACCAGTTTATTTAATGTGATTCAAGTCCAAAAGGTTTCATGGTGTGTTGGTTTGTACCCAAATACAAGAATCACTCAATATTTATCTAAATCACACGTGTGTCGTTCATACAACAGTAATTTTAGATTTGAGTGATGCAGTTCAGTTGTGATAACTGGATCATGTGTGCTTTATTTTTACCTTAATCCAGCTAATGTGTCTCAGTTAGGTAGTCTGTTGCAATCATTTGGATATTGCCTTTGTCTGGTTTTAATCACGTTATCAGCGTGCATGAAAACACACTAGTTGAGTTCAGTTCACTTATTAAAGGGGACTCCGCAGACTTTACACTTAAAAGTGTGTAAAACAAGCTGTTATTATTAAGCTAGCTGAGGCTAATGTGTTGCTAATACAGTTTTCAAGGTAACTGCTAATGTAGCGACTGTAGCTACTAGCTACTGTTCATAGCTATCCTTGCTTAGCTATGAAGCTGGCTCAGGCTACTGTGTTGCTAATGGAGCATTCTATGTAACTGCTAATGTAGCTACTGTAGTTACTAGCCACTGTCCATAGCTACCCTCAGTTAACTATTAAGCTAACTAAGGCTACTGTGTTGCTAATGGAGCATTCTATGTAACTGCTAATGTAGCTACTGTAGCTACTAGCCACTGTTCATACCTATCCTCAGTTAACTATTAAGCTAACTAAGGCTAATGTGTTGCTAATGCAGCATTCTAGATAACTGCTAATGTAACTATGTGGGGCTAACTGTTATGTATTTTACTCATTCTACTATAGGCTACTTACTCTTGTGGACTGTGGTTTCCTCCTAGCATGAGGGACAATGTACCTTTAGCTAACTAATTTGACTTGTACTTTTTGAATCCAGTGTTGTTTATTCTGTCATCCTTTTCTGACAGTTAGGGAAGAAAAATGGTGTTGGGTTACATTATGTGAAATATAGGATCCAGTGTTTTTGGAGCTTCCCTGGACTAATAATTAATATATCCTCAGCCGATGTGGATTCTGTTGTAACCATTATCTTTCTTTTTAGCAACTCGTACCCATTTTTACAGAAGTAGGTAGAGGAAAATAAACTTCGAGGCTCCTCTCAAGTGTTGTCATAATCCTCCTCATCCTCCTGACTCTTCTTTGTGTCCCTGTACGTCAAGCTCTTTGTCAAGCAGCTTATCTGAGCAGTTCTCTCTGCATGTCTATTGTTTTGATGCCATTTCCTGATTTCACTGAGCTCATCGTTTGGTGACATCATCACTTATTAGCACTGTACTGGGACCTCGTTTGAAGTAAATCAGCTTGCCAACCTCGTCTGTTGGTTGCAGTGGGATGACGGAGGATCTCTGTGTCTATAACTGCAGTGAAACACCACTAAATTGATCTATTGCTACAGTCTGAGGGCAGCCCACTTGACCTCAGTGCCTTAATTCCCTCCTGTGCTTGCCACGAAAAACACGTGCAGTAAAAGGGTGTGTGATTCTGAGTAACCACATACTAATTTATTTTCCTGGTGCTTTAATACTCCTTTGATGCTACCATATACTGCTGCATGTTGGAAAAAACTGCAACTTCTGCTTTACCTCTGGGAGCTCCCAGCAGCACAGATTTATGGAGCAAAGCCCATTTGCCATGCTTGTGAACATTATGCTCCTTTTGTTTTCTTGTATATTTAAACAGGGTGAAACATCTCACATTCAGTTCCCAACATGTCGATGTGTGTTTTCTCTTGCTAAAAGTTAATGTCCTCCAGGTGGTGGAAGTGCCAGAACAAGACAAAACTCTGCTTTGAATTGTGTTTGTGATTACAGAGTATTTATACAGACAAATCTAAAAGCACAGGCCTGACTTCAAATCTGTACATGTGTAGAGCACTTCAGACTCTTTTCTCTCCATGACAACTGGGGATGTTTCTGTTCCTAGATTTTTCTGATGCTGTGGGAGGCACATCCGGCTGTATGTGACTGACAGAATGTGTGCTATTTAAAACCGCTTAGTGAATATTTTGTTCTGCTTTTATTCTTAAGGATTGCAGCCGGCAAACATGGCGGCTGCAAGACTGAATGCATTAATTCAAAAAACATTTTTGTTTAAACTAATTTATATCTGCAAATTATAAATAATAATGTATCTTTTAGTCTGAATGACAGTTTATTAACATGTCATTATCATCAAAAATGTATCCAAGCACACAGCTCAAACTACATAATGTATAAAGTAAATTAATCACATTAATTACATTACATTATATGTTGTTCATTGTTGCTTTATATGTGTGTGTGTGTGTGTGTGTGTGTGTGTGTGTGTATGTACGTATGTATGTATACATAGATCTATTTTTTTCACCCACTTGTATGTACATTGTAATTAAATGTTTATTGGTCCTATCCGTACTCATCTTCATTATCCTTATTTTTAAGTTGTGTGTCTATTTATATCTTCTTCAATCCTCTCTTTTTCATTTGCCGGCATTGTGTCATTCCTTCACAAATTTCAAGCACACAAAGACATGCATTACCAATGACACAGTGTGCATGCTGAATGTGTTTTGAGAGAAGCCGGTGGTCTGTAAACCAGCAGTGGTGGCACATGGACAGCCTAATTTTCTCAGCGACACTAACAAAATGACCAGCAGTGTTTGCCTTAAATAGACCAAACAAACAATCTTTCGGCATTCCCCCCTGCTGCCACCAACATGATTACGTTTACTGAGTAAACAATAACATTCAATGATGCCTTTTACCATGCACATCACTCCACATTCAGCCTTTCTCTCAGTTGATTTCCAAAGAGGTCTCTGCCATAATCCACACAGAAGACTGACGTCTGCTTTGCTTTTGAGCAAAACCGGCTGAGCTTTGATGTGCTTTCTGGTACTTTAAGCTGAGGTGAGTCATTCTGGAGAAAAATTGTTGATATTGTCATCTGTCCTTCTTCAGAATGCGATTGCACATTGGCGTGCCAGATGTACCGTCCCTCCGCTCCCCTCATCTCACCTCCCCTTCCCCAACTGTTGTTGATTGGCTGGGATAGTGTCGTGTGGCTAGGTCCAATTCACTTTGTTTTTTTCCCATTTACAGAACCAGGGTTGTGAACAAAAAACAGATTTTTTTTCAGGACAAATACACAGAGCGGACAGCTAGCAGACTGTGAGGAGATATTCGCCGAATTTCAAATTCAGACAACATTCGGCTGTGGTCAAGGCCACATATGGTCCCACTCTTTCGGCTGTGTGTACTCAAATGTGTCCTTTGCCACACGAAGTACCGCATACTCAACGGACGTCCTCTGTGTAAGTGCACACAAAGTACACTGATTTCCATTTGGTTTGTGGTAATGCAAGTAATGCGTCTGGGCTCTCCTACCTGCCAAGAAAAGCAGCAGATTGTTTCAGCTGATTTCACCAATGGACTAGTAACCACAATATCGCCACACTCCCTTAAAAACTACTATATTTGAGAGTTGTTGAAACTTCAGAAACTTTGTGAAAGGCTACGGGATCATCAAAAGTTATCCTCTGTGCATCAGGCATCTGCACCGAATTTCATGGCAGTCAATTCAATAGTCCGACAGAATTTGTAGATGAAGACTGAGCAGTACATCACCAACAAGTTGCATTCAGTCATAATTCTGTACTGTAGCCTCAGGAGGTTCATGAGATCTCAGTCATCAGGACAGGCCAAATGGTCATTGTAGCATATTGAAAGCTCCAGCTGCTCGAACAAAGCCCGGAGGTCATGCAGCTGGCTTCAACTTGCCTTATAATTAGTTGTCTAAAGCAGAATCACAGTCATTACTACGGTGCACATGGCAGCCATTAATCAACTGAGCAACTGCATAGTGATCATTGTGGCAGATCTTTGCTTATACACAGACCTGTTTGAGTGTTCCTATAGGATGTTGTCTGCCAATGTTTAGAATGATGTAAGTCTTGACAAAAATGTACAAAGAAGCAGAAAAAAGCCTTGTTCTACATCTACAGGTGCACACCTGGCAGCAGAAAAATGTTTCAGACTTACTCACAGCGACTGTGGATATGAATGACATTTGTTTCTGCTCTCCGTCCCGATTCAGGTGCATTCAGAAAGATTATTCACTGACTAGAGGCGGGAATTACCCGTAATTGTCTTCCCCTCAACTTTAATGCTTGCAGTAGACACATAATGTTCCCAACAAACCATTACGTTCAGACACAACCTGTGACACACCATTTGGAAGAGTTTGTAGTGCTGTTGCCTGCCATCATTGGCGAAGCAATGACTAAGAAATGAAAGTCATAGTGGTGAAAACAAAGACATCAGTGCCACACTGTTTTGGAACAAACAGAACCTGAAGCTGAATATAAAATTAGAGCTATCTAATAGGTTTGATTTCCAGTTTTCATGTCTGCTGAATATTGCTCTCATCCTCTTCCAGCCATGTCCATATCAACATCCTGCTGCTTGTTTTCAACCTAAAACCTGTTGATATTTATACAAAACAAATGTGTGTGTCTTATGTGCACTTTTGTGTGTCAGCATTTCATGGAATATCAGAGACACAATCAACCAGAACTCCACTCATCTCTTTGACGGTGCACGTAATGTTTACAATAACAACAGTGTAGAGAAGCAGGGTCTTGAGCCAATTGGTCCCCGATGTTGTAGTTTATGTATTTTGGCTTGTAAAAGGAACAAATCCATGTGTTTTTATTAACTTGAGAAAACAAAGATGCATGCAAGTTTGGATACAGTAGACATGTAAAATCCAAGCTTTTCTAATAAAGATTAATGTGGTGAAATTCTAGAAGGTCCCGGGTTCAATTCTCGCTGTGGGCGCCAGGGGCGTGTCCTCCACCATGCCCTTGGTGCCTGCTGCTCGAGGAAAGGGGCCTTTCTGTGTGGAGTTTGCATGTTCTCCCCGTGATCACCTGGGGTATCCTCCATAAAAATATACCCCCACTAAAAACATGCAAGAAGATCACCACCTGACCAATGGTGACAAAAAGAACTAGGTCCCCAGGCGCCGCTGTCGGCTGGCAGCCCACCGCTCCTGGTCTGCTGCGGAGGAAGGACAGACCAAGGATGGGAGAAATGTGGAGAAAATAATTTCACAGAAGCATGGCGTGTGTGCATGTAGTGTGTGCAACTAACTATGTGTGATAATAAAAGTACATTTCTTCTTCTTCTTCTTCTTCTCTTCAAATGCTGATGAGTGTTTCAGAGGCAATGTAATGACTGATCCTACACTTTCTGCTCTCAAAGTCATTTTTAAAGTTGAAATCCTTAAGATTTCAGTCTGTACAAAGAGGCACAGTTAAATTAAACTGTACCTCTTTGTGAAATATTTGTTTCTGGAAGCTTGGTGGCGTAGTGAATACTTGCACACATAGTGGATGGAGCTAAGCGCTAACTTGCTAGCTGCCAGGGCTAGCACAAGTCAGTCACAACTGCTGGATATTCTCTCCTTACTGTTGACTCCCACCTCGCACTTTGTCCACCATTGCACAGCATTTTGTTAAAAAGATGTATTTGTACAGCAGACTCCTCTTTAAAATGTCTATAGATAACTGCTCTTTTTTGGAGCAGTTACTCCAACAGTGGAGGTTAAATAAAAGAGAATGGTGCTGTGAGAATAAGCTGTCATAGCTCCTCTCCAGCTCTCCCCTCAAAGGTCAACACTTTAAAGACAGCTTGGTATTGGTCAGCAGCACAAACTGAAGTTCATCAAAGTTGAACTCAATGCAAAATATCTGCACAGACTCACAAGCAAATGAGCTGATTCTGGCAATCCTGTAAAACGAACTGAAACTGCTGTGAAAATCTTGAGATTTCAAATGCTGGTATGAACAGGTCTTACTGGTCCCAGAATTCTCAAACACTGGTTGAACCACTATTTTGTCAGAGATACAACAGAGAAGCAACTGATGTATCTGTTTCCAGCGCAGCCGAACAGACTCATGCTGTTTTGATAGAGAAGTCAGTCAATAATCTGCCTTCTTCCATCATGCTATGAACAGCCATGATCTCATCTCATGCTGCGTGTGGTGTAAGTAGTGCTCAGCACAGTAATAGGAGTTGGTTTTCTTGCAGAGCAGTTGGAGGAGTGCAGCTTATCACTTGCAGCTCTTCATTTAATAGCTCACTGCGGCTGCTCCTTCTTCCATTACTCCTAAAATATTTTAAACTGATCTGCTTTGATGAAAAATGTAGACACTGTCAGTGTTAACCTCAGTGACAAATACAATGCATTTCCTGTGACTGTGTCGCAACAAAAGCCTCCCCTCCAGTTGAGTTTTTAATGGGATCTAGCAGCAGTGGGAAATGTTGGTTTTGCATCAGCAGTCACTGAATACATCTCTGTAACAACGATGAGAGACTGGACAGAGATGTGGGGATAAAATTAAAAACACAACACTGGATTTAAGATTTATTTCCTGTGAATTCCTCATGCGTGGAGAGGCTTTGAAGTCCTTCAGGGGAATGACGGACTCCTCCACTATTAAGAGAGGTAATCACAGAGTCTTGAAAATCTTAAGGATTATAACCTTAAGAGCAGTGGGGTCATAAATGGGTCTTTCCTCCAATTATCTGCTTTTTTGTTCATTACTGAATCATTTTAAAAATGATTCAGAGGGGGATTATATATGGCTTTGTTTTAAGGGGTCACAAGTCAGTAAGCTTGAGGAATAGTGTTTACATGCATGACTCAAAGGTAATGCAACATCTACGATAAATACACCGTAGTCTGAAAAGGAGAAGATAAGCAGAGTGGAGCTCTCTCCATTTGTTTAACTTGTCTTCTTGTGTAGATCTGTGCATAATGTGTCATCTGTTTCTTTACAGTTACTCATTTCTGTATCTTTGTATTGTCGATACACAAATTATAACTGACGAGTAAACACGACATCTTTTATCTCTTTGTGTACAACTGTTGCTTAGAATTGCAGCGGTAGAAAAGCCTGAACACGGTAACTGACAATAAGTACAGCAGAAGCGTGCACTCAAGCTCTCGTATTCATTCGCACTAAAATCTCCCCTCCTGAGACTTCTGATGCGTGATGTGTCATTCTCCTCTCCCACACTGGTGAAAGGACCTCGTGACGACATGTGTCATCCATTACAGAACATTTTGTTGAGCGGCTTTTCTCTTTCTCTGACAACCTGCAATTATATCAGCATGCTGTGAGACGTCCATCCACACTGCCAGACACCCATTAAAGTCAATCAAAAGCTCTTGAACAGGTTTGTCAGGAAGAGAATGGAGGTCCAGGCCCTATACTGTCATACTGACACTGACGGCTTCAGAAAAAAGATCATGGAAATCTCTATGTCTTAAATATTTAACTCAGTATATCATTCTCAAATTAGTCCTAATAACTTGGAGTCCTGGCTAGAAAGACCACTCAGCAGTATGTTTGCAATTAGAAGAAATATATCACAACATTTTCCTTTGAGCTAAAACATTTGTTTGTGGCAAAGAAGCCCAACGTAGCTTTAAGAAGCTTTCAGAAAGTTATTGGGCAATTTATTCTTAGCAAATAGGGATCAATCTCACATGGTTGAGGTCTTTAGTTAGTCGGTGCTTATTCCTCATAAAATTAAGGACACATTTCACATAAAACATGCCGCATCGGATCCTCCCTCCAACTCACTGGCATCTCTCCACATGCATTTGTTTTTAAGAGCAAGAAAGAGGGCGAGAGCTTGTAACTGAGAACTGAGAATTTTCCATCAGCCTTTTGCTCGTCGCCATCTGCCACTGCGAGAAAACATTAGCTCCTTCTGTGGTGGAAGATCAGCGGCCGTCCTCCTCTTCCTCCACCTCCTCCTTCTAATTTCTGGGCCATAAAGCAATCCAGCAGACTTCCTGTGAAATCTTAACCCGGTAGTACACAAAATGTAGTGGAAAGGCCGGTTGAAGCATCTTGGCGGGGACTTCTCTGTTTATGGTAATTATGTTAATTTGTCAGAATGAATGTTTGTAATGACTCTGATTGAAGTTAAAATGCTGCACACTGGATCGTGAATATCTAAAAACACCCGTTATAATGACACTGAATGCAGAATGTCTTGTAAAACAGGTCAGCACTACATTGTCGGTGCATTGCTACTTACGAGTCCATACGAGTGCTGCTTTCCTTACATGTTACTGCCACCGACTGTTGAGTAACAGCATGAAACTGGTTGCAGGAATCTACATTTTATCACCCGCATGTTCGTCTGTGTGCATGAAACAGTTATAAAAGCTCCAAAAATCATTGCTCCATAGCACTACTAGTGGTGGAAAACACCTCAGGGTGCCTTTAAAGTAAACAGCCTTCATTCATTAGCTTGGCCATGAGAGAATTAGAAACTGGCCACTGCTAACCTCTGCAGGTCTTCATCAGGGTCCAAAGGACACACTCTCTATTGAATGAATGACTAAGAAGATCACAAAATTAAAACAAAAAGGTCAAAATTTTAGTTGCCCATGCATGCAAAAGGTTTTCACTGACAGTTCTACATTATTCCTGCTGCTTCTCTATCAGAAGTAGTCAAATTAAATGTTCACAGCACAACTTTTACTGAACAAATTACCTAAAAGAGACGTAAGTTGTCCCCTCTGATTTAGTTTGGCTGGAGTAACACAGGAAGGAATCTCATCTTTTCACTTTTAAATCTTGCTTTTTGGCATCTTCTGCCGACACAGCCCTCCCTCTCCCCTTCTGTCTTCCTTTTCTAATGTGCACAGCTGATGGATTAATCCCCTGCAAGTGAGACACTCAGTGGGAGACAGATATGTGGGAGGGCACTGGAGAGGGAATGGGGGTTAGGATGAGTCCCTTCCTGGTTCCCCACAGTGTCCTCTTTGAGATGAGGTGGGTAGGTGGGTTTAGCACTCAACCACTTGATGCCTCCCTCCCACATTCGGTCGAAGACGAGTCACCATGGCAATCCAACAGTCTGATTGGTGCGTGATGGCAGAAGAGAGACAGACAGAGACGGGGAGATGTCCTGTGGAGAGCCTCATTGAGTGGCGGAGCAATGGAGCATACACACCTTCAAGGAACTACATTACATCAATAAAGCAAGTGAAGAAGAAAACTCTTGTCATCTGTTTGTGGGCTTGTTGTCAAATCCCTGTAGCTGTGCAGAGCATGAAACACAGATTATTATTTGTGTAGAGTTTAAGACTCAAATGCTAGTGGCTTGCATCATTTCACACTGGGAGCTGACGAGTGAAGGGTGTAGCAGGCCGGGAAAAAACAATCATAATGCATAGCAAAACAGAAGGAAGGCTGGCCTCGAGAAGGACTACTCAGCTGTTTGCACTGGAGGGCCAAACACATACAGGTATTTATTAGCTGTTTGACTTGTGTTTTTATTACCTAGTTTGTCCATATCTGAAGTTTTCTGGGCTAGAGATTTTATTGGGGGACTTGAGAAATTATAGCTGAAACCAACAGCGACCTCCTAAAATGTCCTATCTTGTGGAAGCAAGGAAAGACCTCATGTACTTGAAGTTTGTAAGCATGCTGAAGATATCATTGTAAAATATAACAGCTAAACATTCAAAAGCAATGAATTTATGTTTCTGAATTTGTGAGTTTCATGTTGCACGACGGCAAAAACCTTTTCTTCTTCATGTGAACGCCTCTTTCTTGGATCGACAGAGCCTGATAGGTCAGATCATTTCCATTCAGGATATGAATGTGTGAAATAGTCGGCTGTAGTATTTGATTGTAATGAAAACCTGAATGCACATGACACACAGACTTGAGGTTCTCGGGGTGGAGAGGCCATTAAATAGCCAGAAGGTTGCTGGTTTGACCCCTGACACTGACAGACATTTCAATTATGGTACCCACCATCAATGTCGCTGTGTCCTTGAGTAAATGCCTGAGAGCCTAAATCGATTATTTAATGCTTTGAGGACAATGAAGACGGCGCCTGTGGAGATATTTCAGAAAACATCCAAGTCCAGAAATGTGATAATTTGAAGTCTTTCTCTCTGGGTATTCTGCTCACACACAGTTGTAATTATCACAGCAGCATAAGACTTTATTTGCCTCACTGTCTAAAGTTCATAGAGAGCCAGAAAGCCAAAACACAGCTGAGTGTTTTCCATGGAAACAAGGCTCAAACCATTGTCTTACCTGCGATCGTGCCACAAAAATAGCCTGCAGATTGCTGACAGCATTAGCAGAGGTTTTTTTAATTTCTCTCAATGGGAGCATTTCCATGGATGTCCTTGAGGCAGGTCCGGTAACAGTGTTAAAATGTTCCGGGAATGGCAGGAAACATGCGTCACTACCCTTCATCCAATCAGCGTTTTCATTGAGTTTTTTTTCTCTGACATTTAATACATTTTGATCGGGCTGGTGTCTTCAAGGCAGTTACCGTGGCCTTACTTTGTGCTTTGTTGTCTGAGAATATCCACATCGTGGCAGGGTTTAATACTTTTTATGCCTCATTGATTTATGGCCAACCCATCAAAAGGCCCTGGCTGGGTGATCAATCACCCCTGCACTCAAAACACTAGCCTGCATATAGCTGCCACTGGAACTGGTCTCGCCTGGATCCAGGGGCAGGTTTAGAAACTGAACTGAGGGGTGCACACATGAAAAATATGTTTAAAGCCCTGGTTATTGGCAATAATAACCTTTATATTATCAGTTGTTAATAAAAGACCAACTTTAAATAAATGAATAAATGAAGAACTGCTATTTATAACTCCAGACTTGCAGCCACAAATGGATTATGAGGCAGAAACAGGCTGACAGACACGCAAAAAGCCCCCCACCACAAACACAAAACCACTACAAGCCAGACGGCTGTGTTGTTTACATCTCTTTGTGACTGTTTGTGGTCATTTTGTACCTCTTTGTACTTGTTTTTTGTCTGTTTGTAGTCATTTTGATTCTATTTGTAGTTCTTTTTGTCTCTTTGTGATTGTCTTCAGTCTATTTGCAGATGTTTTTGTCTCTTTGTAGTCATTTTTTGTCTCCGAGGTTGTTTTGCACCACTTTGTGGTTGTGATGCATGAGCTTGGGGTCTTTTTTTGTGTCTATTTGTGGTCGTTTTGCATCAGTGTGATTGTTTTGCGCCACTTTGTGGTCATTTTGCGTCTCTTTGCGGTCATTTTGCGTCTGTTTGTGGCCGTTTTGCATTTGTATGTGATTGTTTTACATCTCTCGTTTTGCGTCTCTGTGCCTGTTCAGTGATACACCGCCTGCCGGGATCACAACAATCCTGTTGAGATTTAATTAAAGCAGCTTTTAGTATTCAGACTGAGAATGTTGATTATTCACAGATAAAATATTGTAATGGACTTGAATTCAGCCTTTGTTTGGAGCCCATTGATGCCCCGAGGCGATTATTGGTCGCTGTCCGTGGTGCTGAAAGTAAACGGAACTGCCAGCGGCCACAGAGGCCACAACAAATGACTTCCATGGGAATATAATTGCTGATGGAACTAAAATGCCACAGTACAGCTTGACTAAGAAGCATTTTTAATTCCTGTGGAACACATGCGGCAAATCAGATGTTAAACTCTTGACTAAACGTGAGTCACACACATGATGGGGCCGACAGTTCCTCACAAATTGCACCCAGCAGGGAACCGGACCTTGTTCCCCCAGGTGCGTCTGACAGGCGCAGGCGCAAGAGTCAGAGAGTTTAATGAGAGAGTTTCTTTACTGGAAGTCCCACGCATTCGACGCGAGGCTGTTTTTCTCCTTTCAGTTCAACATCCCAGTGTTGAGACATTAAAAAAAAAACGCCTCTCTCCCCCTCCAGCTGCATTTGTAGACTAAACTGTTGTCTCACTTTGTTGCCTCCGTGTCTGACGAGGTGCGAGTCCCGAAGGATCTGACACTCTCCTCCTCCGCCTCCTCCTCCTCCTCCCTCTCCTCCTCCTCCACCTCGTCGTGGTGCCGCAGCAGCCAACGCGGTGAGTGCGTCCTGCAGCAGCAACAACAGCAGCAGCAGCAGCAGCATCGACGGCACCTGTCGTTTTCCGAACGAGCTGATGACCATTTTAGGAGTAAAAGAAGGTATCCTACGAAACCGTTCGCAGTCAGACACAGCGGGGATCCGTGAATACCGATGGCTTCATGTGTAGACATTTGCGCCTCTGAAAATTACGCATCGGTAAGTTCCTTTGACTTGTTTTCCATGCCGTGTGCTGCGCGCTTCCACTCACATCTCGGGCTTTCGCTGCGGCTGACCAATTAAGAAGGCTTTCTCTGAACCCAAGGCTAGAAAAGCATCTTTCTTTCTTAAATGACATCAGGAGAGCCGGGGATGAATTTCGAGGAAGTGTTCAGTAAATAAGCGGCGGGTAGACGCTTTTCCTGCTGATGTTTTCCATGTGCAAAGCGAAGGTCACCCACATTCATTGATGATTTAAACGTTTACGAATGCGGGGGGAAAGGGGGAAGGAGGCTGGGCAAAATTAGCCTATTGATTCTGCCCCACCAAGGGAAAAATCATTTTTCACTGATTGATAGTAATTAAGACTGTTTTGCATTTTCTCCTCCTCAGATGTGAACCGTTTGACATCTCATTTAAAGAATAAGAGAAGAAGAAGCAGAGATAAACTGTTTTCCTGTGATGTAGCCTGCATGGCCTTAGGATTATGGCACAGGAACATTAACTGCACCTATTAACAAAGCTGCCAAGAACTAATGATTTTGAATGGCTGCGTGCTCGCTCACTGACAGACATGCAGTCCCTTGTTACAGGCATTAACAGCTTGTATTTGGGTTAAACGAAAGCGTTCCCCTGTCTTACTGGGATCGTTTCAAACTGAAAATGAATTATTAATGCACCACGATGTTCAGAGGAATTCAGCACACATGAGGAGGAAGCTGATTTGTTGAGACAGATCTTTAGAATTCCCTTTACAATGGAGATAAATCATTGAGGAGGGTGCATAGCTTTTTCTCTCTTGTTTCTCTGCATCTGTAGACACACACACACTTAAAGTCTTGCAATTGATTGACAACCTAGTGATCCCTGTGCTAATTATAGTCGATGTGGTTTCCAATAGTCCTGTCAGCATTTAGAATAATCTGTTTTCTGAGGGTTTCTTGGCATCTTCTGGTCAAGTTCAGTGCCTCGCAGTTGATTCAGCCTCTATTTCTGACTGGAAATCCTCATGAAAACTGATGCATCCTCTTCTGTAACGTGTCTTGTCTGACTGGGATACTGTTATAAAATAAACAGTACAGTCAGTGCATTTGCTAACCGTCCATTCTCACCAGTGCTGGACTGAACACCATTTGATTTTCCCCTTACATTCCCATCACTACGAAGCTCTACAGATTTCTAAGTGACTCACATGTAGCCAGTGCCGAGCAAAGCAAAGACTCTCTTGCTTTCTTGCCCTCAGGATAGTTCGATGTTTAGCCCTTCTGCTGTTTCCTGCACCAGCGCTTCCACAACACCAAAGCCATATGGATTTGTTCTAAATACAAAGGTTTTTTTTTTTTTTAACTTCGTTTGGAGCCTCCAGCAACGTGACTGCTGTGACATTTTGGGAGATGGAGAGAAATGGAGCTAATTGTCTGCCAAGTTGTCTCTGTGTTTCTCTCTGTCTTTCTTCAGTCGGCTTATGTGTTTTTCTGTTTAAATGTGCATCCTGACAGTTTGGTTTCAGCCCTTCTTGACACGTTATCCCTCGTCTATATCTCTCTGAGCACAGTCTGTCCTATTACTTGATAAAGCATCCGAGAGATGCTTTAGAGGTAATTGGATTCAGTACTAGAGGGAAGGGACACAGAGTGGAATTTGTCTGTGTGTGTGTGCATGAATTAGCTTAGGAAGAAGATATGTGTGTGTGTGTGCGTCTGTCTTCGTGTGCGTGTTTGTGTGTTTATGTGTGTGTTCTGTGTCTCTGCTGCTGCTGGTTTGCAGTGAATCATTGTGTTCTCAGGAAGCTGTGTGGATGAGTAAGACATGAAGGGAGGGGGTTTGTTAGGGGTGCTTTAAAGTCTGACCTGAGGCACATCAATTTCATTGTCTTAAAGGAAATTTATTTGATCCTCCCAAATTTCTTGCCATTGGTAATCAATTTGTCCTTCATAAATAAAAACCTTTGTGTTGCTTTTCTGCTTTAGCTCGAAATTCGGCCAATGACATATCTGTTATGGTCGTATATAAGCTCGGTGAGGAACAACAAATGTTGCCTCTGTGGTTTGATAGAGGGGGTTTTTATGAGTCTTCTGTTGGGATAATATACGAAGTGACACATGCCCACTGAGGAGGTGTGTGTGTTTGCTTATGTGTGTGAGTAGGTTGAGAGTTTAGCATGCATGCAGTATATATCAGTGTTTTTGTATTTTTTACTGAAATGACATTTAAATCTTTTAACTGAAGACAATGCAGTACAAATGTTTTGTATAAATTTATTAGTATTTAGCTTTCTGTTTTTCTTTCTTTTTAAAAAAAAAAAATTTATTAATCGATCATTTTTTTGGTCGATAAAATGTCAGAAAAGAGTGAAAAAATGAAATATTTTTTGTTTTGTCCCACTAACATTACCAAACCTAAATATACTTATTTATCATCACAAAAGACAAAGAAAAGCAGCAAATCATTACAATTACTTAAACGATTATTCAGGCATCAAAACAGTTGTTGATCGTTTTTCTGTCAGTTTGTTAATTAAATTAGTTTTATTAAAGTTTTATTAAATTAGTTTCCTTTTCACCACTTTCACCAGTTGAGCATTTGTAAAATTACTCATTCGAAAAAATGGTTTTAACAAAGTTTAAACATGATCATCAATGATGCCTAAAACCAGCCAGGATGCCTCAATAAATTCACATATTTACTCTCATTGTGGTCCTCACCAAACACACATGCACAGTATTTTAATGCAAGGCAAGTATATTTGAATAGTAAATAAGAAGCGGTGCATGCAGGAGGTTAAAAGGCATTCAGACGAGATATTAAAGAAACATGAGGCTAAATGCACACACAAAAAGCCATATAAACAGCTGTGCATTGAAAAGATTTATAGAGTTGCATAAAGAAATGAATTATCGTGTTTACATAAAGATGTTCATTCCAGGGGAAAATATATAAGCTACTTAAAAATGTAGACACCTACTCTTGCACACTTTGGTTGTGTAATCATTTGTAAAATACCTTTTTGGAAAAAGGTTATTCTTTATAATATGAATCCACATAAATGAATACCTCAGGCAGCGTGCGGTGTCATTTTCCATTTCAGTTTCTGTGTAACAGTTTAACAAATTTAGCTCAAATTATATTTTGGTACGTAGTTCTTTCAGCCTGCAGGAGTGTAGAAGTAGCGCTCTTCTGTGCTTTTCAAATTATCACTGAGCTGAAGTCTGTCTAAAAGCAACGTGTTTGATCCTTGGACACCAGTAAATCTCTTTCAAAGGTTTAGTATGACGAAAATATAAAGTTACAAATTGTCTTGTTCCACTGTTAGTAATAGACTAACTGAGACTGAAAGCCACAGAGCTGTGAAGTTGGAAGAGGTTACTGGGCGTTCCTGGTTCTGGAAGCAACGCTCTCCTCTATTTTTCTCATAGACAACATTAAATGATTTATCACTGGAGCACGTCTGCAGCTTGGATCAGCATCAAACTCTCCCGACTGAATCATCAAAAAGATGAACAACTCTGTCAGGAAATATCTGTTTGTTTTGGAAATAGTTGATTATACAAGTCTGTGTACATAAACACTTCTCGCCAGAAGTTAGTCACAACTCCCAAGATGCATTTCAACAGGAAGCATCCAATCACAGAACTTAAGCTGCTGTCACATGTGTTGCTAACGGCGAGTGGAAGCTAAAGATTCTGGTGTTGAGAAAACTGAAAGTACAATCTGCAGCGCCATGTTGTGTGGCATCTCTGACTTCATCTCATGGCATCTCCACGGTAATGGCTGCAGAGGCTCATGGGTATTGGAGTATTTTATTTTTCTCAGAAACAAAGCTGAAAAACATAAACCTGTTGGATCGTGGCATTACCCAATAGAGCATTTCTACATTAAGCAACGCTGAGGATAGTCTTTAAAGAATAATCTGAATAATCAGAACCAATCATTCCATGCTCAAGTCCAACAATATCATCTAAGAGTAAAGAAGAAGTTAAGCAGCATATACCTGCATGTTGCTTTTCCTATTATGGCTCCTACTAATAGAGTGAAATAATGAAAGTGATGCAGTGGCTGAACTCAATGACGATGCTGTCGTGTTATATTGTTCTCTTACAGCACCTTTCTCCTCTGTGTGTTGTATTTCAGAGCCCTTGATGCTGAGGTGTGGTGACGCTGAGGGGAGCAATTTCAGTGCATCCCAGTGAACACACACACCCAGACACACACACATATTGTGAAGCCTTTTGGATGCGAGCGCTTCACAGGAAACAATGAGAGGCTACCTGCTGACTGCAATCTTTCTGCTGCCCTTGGTGAGTAGTTTGTGTGCATGAATCTATGTACTGTGCACATGTGTACGTGTGTGTGTGTGTGTGTGTGTGTGTGCGGGAGCATCCAGGAATATGTAAGCATATCCATGAATAAGGGAGTGAGTGTGTTCATACGTCTCCGTTGTCATCCCCCTGTTTCTCAGCTTCAGATTCATCATTTTCATACGTGCGCTGTCGCGGGCGTGTTTGTGACAGGCGCTGGAAGCGTGGAAATCACCATATGCCGCATCAGCACATCAGCATACGTTACAGGTCCTGGATCAGCTCTGTGTTAAGGCGACTGGCTGCCTATTAGAACAATAACAGATGGCCCGGCTGACCAGAGAGCTGCCTATCCATCTGCTGTGACTCACTTTTATTAGCGGGTCTCATTGAAATGAAAAGCAGAATGGAAGAGTTGTGCAAGTTGTGTGGGAGGAATTCAGCACACGGATGCAGCACAGCAGCAGTTCCCTCGATGAAGCTGCACAGATACAGAAGCTGTTTTTTTTTTTTTTATGACATCCTGGGTATCATCTTTTGTGATTCTGATGATGATGATGTCTTTATCCTTTTGTAAATGCCATTAAAGATAATACCAGTTTAATGATGGCCATGAGGGAAACCAAAATTAATTCACAACGCAACCTTGCAGTCACAAACATCTTGTCTAACCTCTAAGTTAACACTGCCCCCTAACATATTGGATGTGAAGTGTTCGTCCAGCATCTTTGCACTGTCTCAAGCTGACCTTCAGCGGCTGATGTGGCAGATACGTCTGTTGTGATGCACTTATTGTGTGTCAAATGGGTCTGAACAGTGGGCCAGTGGTCTGCGATGTCAAATTGGAGTTTTATTATCTGTGCTGCGTGGTGCTGTGGGAGCTACTGAGTTATCTGGCCCTCGAAAATAGCCTTGGGGAGAGAAACGTGGTTCTGCAGCTTCAAAATGGATGGCTTATCTGGACAGACATCTGTCCATGGGTGAGGAGAAGAGAGGAGAGGAGAGGAGAGGAGAGGAGAGGAGAGGAGTGACTGGGAAAGGAGAATAAGACGCACACTTTCATTGATCTGTCTGTCCTATGCAAGGCTGTCATGGTGCCTGTTTTAGGTTAGAGCTTTATAAACCCTCAGCAGTCCTCAGTTAACCTGGATCGGTTTTTGGTAAATCCACCATTAAGCTTGATCATAAAGTCCTTCCTAATTTCTTATTTTCCAGTTTTAAAACAGTGATTTGCTAAAGGCTGCACCATTTAACTAGGATAGACACCACTCTCATATCCATCTGTTAAATATAAAGCAGTCAGGAGATGGCTAGCCTAGCTTAGCATAAAAGACCGGAGACAGGATTGCAATGCGTGTGTGATTATATCCTGGTTGGGAGCAGTAACTTCCTGGACTTTCTGCTGGTTGCCGAGCATTTGGTCTCAGGCCCGCCAAGTCCAGCTCATGACGAGACATTATGTTATAACATAACATGACATGACATGACATGACATGACATAACATAACATAACATAACATAAAGTTTCCTCCTGTTTTATACAGGGTCATATATTAGCATGCTAATGTTAGCTTTATCAGTTAGCTACACAACAGTTACCCCTAGCATTTACTGTTACTGGCTGGCTTTAGCAGCAACTAGCTAATCGTAGCTTGTGTAATGCAACCTGTGTAATTTACAGGTGTGTGTATGTGTGTGTAGTGGATGGAGGTGTAAATGCAACTATGGAATCACATGTCTTTGTCACTGGGTTAGCATAGAAATACAAGAGTAAATACCGATTGTAACTGCAGTAAAATAAAAACAAAATACTATTCCAGCTCAGTGACATGTATAACCTGCTGTCCAGGATTCTATAAAGATAAATTAATGAATAACACATTGAATCCTGTCATCTTTCAGGCTCATCTGCACTCATGCCAAACAGATATTAGTCATCTGCATCCAATTATTTCTCATTTCTGGGAAGCCTTGCCTACAGTATGTATTGGCTCCTAGCTGGTTACCTGCTGCTTAGCAACATGGATGCTTGCAACTGGTACAAAGAGCTCTTTTTCTCAAACATTGCCAGTGTCAGTTTTAATATCAAACACAACTGACAATATGAAAAAGTGAGTCCTTTAATTTCTTTTTTGTTTTGTCTTCAAGTCATCGTGGGGAGGCAGAAGCAGTTTCTGACCAGCACTTGACAGATGTTGTACGGACATGGAGTCGCACCAGAGACTAGATAGAAGATAGCTGTAATGATGTTGCACGTAATTCATGTGGTGCTTTAAAATTCTGCCCATGTGCAGGGTGATAAAGAAAGGAAGTGAATCCTAGGACGTCTTCACAGTCGTTGATGCCCTATCTTATCTAGGCAGCGAGGTCTGAAGTGAATTCATATGGAGGGCAGAGAGGTAGAGTGATGAGTCAGCCATGGCTCAGAGGGCTGGGACATATTACACCTATCATTTCACAGCAAGAGTGAAGGAACGAGGGGGCAAAAAAGCTAAGGGTGCAAAAAAAGAGATTGGCCTTAAGAGAGCAAGGGGGAGAGTTATAGAGACATACAGTGACTGCACTACCTCTGGGTACATAGTTTCCCTGAATGCACCTTGGAACTAGACAACACCTACTCCAGTGTGTTTTCTGTCTTGGCTGCTTATAGTCACAGTGATATGGCATTTTGAGCTCCGTTTAGCTTTAGCATTTTGACATTTTTCCAAGTAAAGTAGAATATGGAGGTGGAATATAAAAAAGGGATTGGATAAATTTGCTCAGGGATTTGATCTGATAGCTCAAAAGTGGACGTGAAACTTAGAAGCTCTAATTTAGAGCCTCCACTTACAACCTTGTTGGATCAGGACGTGGAGAACAAGAAGGATCAAATGAAGTGTTTTTTTTTTTTTTTTAAAAAAAAGGTTTTTCAAGCTTAATCAAAAAACACACACCTTCGATCCATGGTATTGCTCTGATAGCTGCTACGACCCACAAGCTAACAGTCAGGAGCAGTTTCATATGTTGGGACGCGTTAGTGAGTGTGTATTTTATATTTAGAGTGCGTGAATCCTCAAATATATTAAGAAGAACTTTGGTATAATAGATGCTTAATGCAGGGACACAGGATAACTTGGACTTTTGGGGGCGACATATTGACATATTATGGCCTTATAAATTTATTACAGTGAATATGTTAGTGAAAAGTTGCTGATATTACTCATCCAACAGATACATTACCATTTATTTCTAGCCATTTTTCTGGCTGCTTTGTGCATGTAAGTCCAATATGTAAGACTCTAAGTCCTCTTTTATCTCTTTTTTGGTCGCCACCAACTCCTGAGAGAAATATCTGGTCCTTGTAAATATCAGATATCACCTTTGTCAGTAAAGTTCAACTTTAAATCAGTGAGACAGAGACTTTTAATCTTACGTAACCTTTAAGCGTTAGCAAATATTACTGTGTGTATGTTGTACCCCATCAGCAGGAGCACAAAGCTGGTTAATAAAAATCAGGTTTTCAGGGCCTTTAACCGTCTTCTCATTGGTTCAGTGTATCAGTACATTCAATATTTTTTGTGACACTGTGTGTGTTTCTGTTTATCTTCTCCAGGTGGCCCCAGAGTCTGAGTACTGCATAATCAAGCGCGAACATGAGAAATGCATGGAGAGGATCATGCTGCACAACCCCAGCGATGACCTTGAATTAGGTACGTGAGGATGTGTGAGTGTGTGACCATAGGTGTGCATGTGTGTGTGTTCTCGTAGCCTTCTGTGTGCACAACTTAGCATACCACTGCTGTGACTGAATTGTTTGCATCTTGGGTTTCTCAGAAAGAGCCTGTCTACTAGGAATTATGTTTATATAGAGCTAATTAGCAACAGCAAAGACGTTTTAAGGAAACGTAATGACGACTGAATTCATGCAAAGTCTCCTAAAAAAACAGGCTTGTTTTTGTAGTCATCTGGCTTTTTTCATTTTATCCAATCAGTTTTGAAAAGGTCATAGTGGGACATGAAAGAATGAAAGATGAGTGCAGTTTTCTATCATGGTCGTGTTGCACATGCGTCACCCTGAAAGGCTGCCACACAGCACAAACAACCATCCGGTGATATATACCCTTCACAAACCAAATGTCTGCTTGCAATGTCACGCTGAGCTGCTTTCGCATTTTTTCTCACATGTCCTTTTCCCAAAAAAGAAAAAAAAAAAAACAGGAAGCTTGGTATGTGATTCCTGGAAGCAATTATTTTCTTGGCTATGGCTGGTGGGTTTTCATTAGCGACTGCTGCAGGCCCCCCGCTGCTCCAAATTTGCCCAACAGACTGCATCTCCCAGACTGCACTGTGACTCACGGCTTCGCTGACAGCCTCCTTGAAAAAAACATGAAACATGAAAGATTTAGAGAGTAAGATAACAAGTTTAGTGAGCTCGTTTTTCATGTGTAGATCTTCAAGGTTGGGCCTGAAGTCCTGCATGTGCTCAATTTATGTGGTTTATCTACCTAAATGTTTTGTATTTACAATTTTTTTTTTTTTATGGACGCTTTTCTAGATGTTTCTTAGCATTTACTGTGATTTCACTAGACAAATGACTGTCATGTTAAGCTGAAACTAGGGGATGTTAGATCAGAATGACATGTAGTGAAAGTCCACAAGCACAGACTTCATGGTCAATATTATTGCTTGTTCTCATGAAGCATAAAATTGGAACATTTTTCGTTAATGTCTCTGCTTGAGTTTATTGCATACAGTTCACATTTGGATGTGAGTAAGACTAATACGTTTCATGTTATGTGTGTATTTACATTTCCGTAGTCACACAAAGAAATGGCGCTGTGACCGTTGTGGCGATGTCACAGTTGTATCGGTTCTCCCATGAAACCACAGAGTGCTCTGTAACAACTGCTTTCTGTGTGAAGTTTGAGGAACTACACGTGTTAGCTCCCCCAGACAATAACTGGTACCCTTCAATGTGGATTGTGATAGGAAGTCATCATATTTCTTTAATTGGCTGTTTTGTCACTGCTGAACCATCTCCTTGATTTTAAAATGTAGGCATTTATTCCATTAAATGCCGAATTTTGCAATACTAAACTAGCAATAAAATAAATTGTGCATCGTGATTTGTATCCAATCCAAAATGTAGTAGTTTCTTCCTTAGCCCATGCTGCACCCTTCCATTAAGTTTCATGGAAATCAGATCGGTAATTTTTCTGTAATTCTGCAGAAAATAGACAAACAACTCAAGCTGAAACCATAACCTCCTTAGCTGAATTAATAACTCACATGCATGATTTATTTTCAGTTCACTTTTGCATTTATGGTTGAAATCAGCCATTCTTTTGACTTTTGGTTTGATTTGGACTGAGCTATCTATTTTCAGACCATGTAGCCAAACATTTTGCCCTTCCTCAACCCTTCAACTGAACCTTGTTTCCTGCTGTCCCTTTAAAAGGAACCGTTCTGTGTTTCTGCTGACAGCAAATCGTTGCCAAGGAAATGAAAACGCCTGGTTTGCATAAATCTGACTTGGAGCTTTAGAAAAAGAGAAAAAAGGGGAAAAAGAAAAATGAGAACAGGGAGACAATAAATAAGTGAAAAGAATAGGAGATAAGTGATGGTCAGTGACCCGGTCACATGACTTCACTTTTTTCTGATTTACCAGGATCCATTTCTAAAAGCATATTTCATGATTTATTTCTGCTTATATTCTTAATTGAGGCTCTCTGGCCTCCGATTAGTCTGCAGGCCATGTGAAATTGCTACATACTGATTTGCTGTCTGGTGCTGTAATCAGCATCCAGCTCAATTTAGCCAGCGCAAAATGAAGAGTTGATACAAAATGGCCTGCACAGTGTCTGTTATTTCAAAACTAAAACATCCTCAGTCAACCGTTTCTCTAAAGCTACATGAGAATGAATTTGATTGAACATAGAGACATTTTGGGGGATTTTTATGACTGTCACACTACAGAACAGGACCCTTAAATACACTTTAGAGTGTTAATTTAGAAACTACTGATCAGATCAGCGATCAGTCCATAGTAAGCTTATCTGCAGCTATTTTCATCATTTATTGATGAATTTAGAATTAGAATTTTGAAGTTATTTTTCAAGCAAAAACAGAAAAAAATCTCTGGTTCCAGCTTCTCCATCATGATCATTTGCTCTTGTCCTTGTTTTATATCATTGTGCATTAAAAGACTGTGTTCTTTGGTGCGTCAAATCAGGACATTTGATATCTCTTTGGCCTGTAGGAAGTCGTAATGGACATTTTCCCATTATTTTCTGACATTTTCTAGACCAAACAATTGATCAATGAATCAAGAAAACAGTCATGTGACAGAGTGGTGAAAACAGTCGGAGTCCTACGTAAATATTTCAGCTTGTCTGTGTTTCTTTTCGCCATTTAAGGCTCTCACAGAAGCAATGACTCACATTTAGATGCAAATCTTTCCAGGAGCTTCATGACATGTTTTCCCTTTCAGACCAGTGTTTAAAGTTTAATAAAGAATGATGAATGCTGTCCATGTGGTGAAATTAGCTCTGATCAGTATTCTATGGCTGTTGCACCTCATGACTCAGAACAGAAAAAAACAAATCTCACCCAGTTGTTTGATAAGATCAACTTTAATGGGAAAAAATGAACGTCTGTTTGTGCTTGTGTACAGGTACTCTGCAGTATGCATGTGTGTGGATACCATGCAGCCCAGTGAAGGTTCAGTGTACTGTGGGATCTTGTGTGAGATAGCCAGAGATGCAGACAGAGCGCTTTATTAAGCCGGTTACCTCTGTAGCTCACTGCGGCTCATTTGGCTCAGATTTGCCCTTTAAAAGGTAATTGGCTTCGTGTCCGGCTCACCAGACAGAACCAAAACAGATTAGAGAGCCAAGCAGAATAGAGAAAGGTCTGCAAACACACACACGCACACGTACATGTCCAGGAGCACATGCACACACAGACGCAGCCACACTCAAAAACACACTCGAAATGCATGCGAGTGAGCACACACACAGCACTATAAAACCACCCGAGCATAAACAACGTGGTAAAACCTCGAGAGATGAGGAAAGAAGAAGGGGAGGGATGGGGAGGTGCTGACCATGAGGAACAGTGAAACAGAGACCTGAGAAATGAAAGCTGTGGGAACAGCACTGAAAATACAGGATGTGATATTTGTATGTATGAGTCAAGTTATGATTTAGGCAGATGAAGAGAAACAAAACAAAAAACAGTAGAGTTTCATCCTGTTTGGGACGCCAGATGGGTGAATAGCATCAAAATAAATTAACAAAAAAGGATGAAATCGACTGCCGTTATTTATCCTGCAGGTTATCATGTTTAGTTTTAAAGAGGTTGAACTTGGTCATGTTCAATCAATAACAGAAGACAAGCTTGGTTTATATGTGTAATGTTATCTTTGTTTTCTACTTGAATCTGCAGCTGTCCTCGGTTTTATGCAGCTTTACGATGAGTTTCAGCTCATTGTTTAACTGTCCAGGCTGTAAATTCACTGTTATGTTCCACTCTCACTGCTCTCTCAGTGTTGTTTCAGCAGGCGGCCGTGCCCAGCACTATTCAAAAATTCCTGCTTTCATTCACCTCATTTTTATAGTTTCAGGTTGATTTCAATTGTAGAGCCTCTTTACATGATGTCCTTTTTCCAGCTGCCAAAATCCAGAGGACAGAGGATGTGAGTTGTTAGAAAGTGTTGACACACTCATCTGAGTCAACCATCACTTACTATCATAGTGCACAGATTTATGAGCTGAATGCAGTCCTGGAGGACTTTTTACCCCGGTTTTTGTCTCCCAGGCTACTCCACAGGCTGCTTATCTTATTGGTGAAGGTTATTGGAGCTGGATGCAAACAAAACTACAAAAAAGTGCCCCCCACACCTCTGAAACCAAAGCTTTACCCCTGTACTCAGCCCCAAAGGATAGACAGCCACAGTTAATGACTAACTGATGAACACAGTGGAACGTTTAGCAGCCAAGAGCCAGATATTTCCCTCAGGAGTTGGTAGAGACCAAAACAGAGCTAAAAGAGAGAGAATATTGGACTTTCATTGATCAAGTAGCCAGAAGCATGACTCCAAATGAATGTTGTTGATAATATGTCAGCGTTGTGTTCGCAGCTAATCTGTTATTTCAAGTTTAAGTTGTTAAAAAAGAAAGAGTTGTTCTTCAATTGGTTGTCCAGTATTAACACAGCTAGCTTAAAAACAGTGTTAAATTATCTGACTGAGGTAAGTCAAGAGAGGTAATTAGATTCAAAAGCTGCTTTCATATTAGCAATAGTTTCGTCTGTGTGGATGTCATGAAAATGCTACATATCGCTGGAAATTAAACTCTATCACTTCTGATTCAATTACCTTAACTTGAATTTAATTCAGTGCATTTAAATTCAATTATTATCAATATCATTTCATCAGCTTTATAACAGCAGAAATGCTGATAGGAGCTTTGCACTGACCTCCTCGTGTTTCTGTTCATCTGCTCCTCAGTGTGTCCGTGGATGTGGGATAACCTGACCTGCTGGCAGGCGGCCAATGTTGGTGAAGTCGTGGTGGTCAACTGTCCAGAGCTCTTCCATGACTTCATGGGCCCTGACGATGGTGATTAGCTCTGTCTCTCATTTGATTTGATCTCATTTGCATTTTAAAGACTCATTTTATTCAGTTCAGTTCAGCCAGAGTCAACGAGGGCGTATTTTTTTTGCTTCCAGAGATGGGCAAGGTCAGTCGAAACTGTACTGAGGACGGCTGGTCTGAACCGTTCCCTCACTATGGGGACGTTTGCTTCTTCTATGACAACACCACCAAACCTGTATGAACTCTTTCACCCCCTCTGAATTTCCTGTTACATTTGCGACAGACACACACGACTAACCCCCTGTCTCCAATGCTAGGACATGTACTATGCCTCAGTCAAGGCCCTGTACACAGTTGGCTACAGCACATCTCTGGTGTCTCTGACTACGGCCATGGCCATTCTCTGCAGATTCAGGTGAGCGTCACAGTGTGGCTCCACACAAACGTCTCATGTACGCTTGAATTTTCTTTACCCATTTGAATCCTGTCAGAAAAAAAACTCTGGGGCATCAAAAATCAAGGATTGTGACTAAGCCTGCAAATAATGGGAGTGAAAATCAGGCACAAACAGCCAGGGGTACCAGGGTTAAACACATCCAGCTGCGTTAATTAATTTGTTCTGATGAACTCTTTAAGAGTGAAAATGAGATACGATGTGATGTGTTTTCTCTCTCTTCTCTCCAGGAAGCTCCACTGCACCAGGAACTTCATTCACATGAATCTGTTTGTGTCTTTCATCCTGAGAGCCATCTCAGTCTTCATCAAGGATGGCGTGCTGTACGCTCAGGAGGACAGCGACCACTGCTTCGTCCACACAGTCAGTCATAGCAACAACTAATAGAAAAATACACACAGTCTGTGGCTGATAAATGACGTTTCCATCAACAGGAAAGAAAACAAGCTTGTTTGGTTATTAATTAATGAAAACAATGAATGGGTTATTTTCAAATCACAAGGTTAATGATTTCATTAATTCAAATTTGAAGCAGATAATTGCCAAATAAGGCCTTTATTATTCTAAGTTATCCCCACCCTGCCAAAATAATCACTGGCAGTTTTGAACCAATGTAAGAAGTTCACAGAGTGTTGGCAGCCGCAAAATGTTTTCAAGATTATCGGTTTAATCGGTTCCAGAGAGCTTCATTGAAGGATTTTATCGAAGTGCGGCCACTCATTTTGTGAAGGAAAGCATGCGTGTAAAATATGATCAGGGCTGTTCTGTTTGAGATGTAAAGACAGAGGGCTTGAAACACTTCTCCTCCCGTCTTTTCTGTTTGATATGCATCTTTGAAGGAACTTCAATCACATGCAAATTTTACAAAAAGCAAACACACTATTAGATGACTAATACTCTGTGATTACAAATGCAGAACAAGCTCTTAGCCTTTGTCTGGTAACAACACATTGCTCACTCTTGCAAAGCAGGCATGATAAATAAACCTAATTAGGTACGTTAATGGCTTCAGTAAGGCCAGTGGAAATCTTCTACTAGAGTCTTATTAACATATCAATGGGTACTTTGCCCTTTTTGTCAAACCCGCTGCTTTACTGTTGTTGCTATGGCGATCACAGGTCACCAGCGTGGCTGTGGTGGTGTAACTGGTTGACCCCATGGATATGGACTCTTTAATTAACATGATGTCATTAGATTACAGCCCATCTGACATGTAGGTGGGTGTGAAAACACTTTAATCCACACATAGCTGCTAAATGCTACATTTTCAGGGTAATGGCAGCATGGCGCACTGTGGTTCAACCCTGTCACCCTCGTGATAATGATCTCTGTTTACACTGTGATTTACAGAAATAAGGACTTTTGTCACTCTGACATATATTGTCTGGAGCTTTTAAAAGAAAGACCAACCATTAAACATAGATTTTACATTTTGAGGCTGCAACAAAATGTGGATAAAAGAATGATGCACATTTTAAGAACATATTTAGATGTATGTTGAATTTTAAAGGCTGAACCATGGCTGATGGTACCTTTCATATTTTTTATGTACTTGATATTGTTGCAGAATTAGCAAATGCTCCTAAATGTGATTATATGAAAACCAGAGTGCTTCAAATAATGATTGTCCAACATCAGTAACACAGATGTGAATTCACAGGTAAAAGATGACCTGCCTTCGCTCTACTAATGCACCGTGTGTCCCCGTGCAGGTGGCGTGTAAAGCAGTGATGGTTTTCTTCCATTACTGCGTCATGTCCAACTATTTCTGGCTGTTCATTGAAGGTCTGTATCTCTTCACTCTGCTGGTGGAGACTTTCTTCCCTGAGAGACGCTACTTCTACTGGTACACCATTGTAGGATGGGGTGAGTGTTTATTCCTGAGCGGCAGTATCATCAATGGTAGAGACTAGCAACTTCCTGTTTGTACTGTAGCCATCTTTATTATGATCGTTATATCAGTAAATACAGTTTAAATATGAATCTGTCATTATAGAATATGTTGGCATAGCACAAAGCCTGACTGGACTTATGAGAAGTGCTGTAATAACTGTAAATACTGCATTTTTTTTTTCCAATGTATTAATGGTTACTGTCATTTCAGGAACTCCCACCATTTGCGTCACCATCTGGGCAGTTCTGAGGCTCCACTTTCATAACACTGGGTATAACACCTCCTCCAACTTGAGATTCACCCCCAGAAAAGGAAGAAATGCATGTTAGCTGTTTTCACAGTGTGTAAGGCACTAAGAGCAAAGCAAAGAAGCGGAGGCCTTCTTCTTCTTCTGCTGAGAACTGCATGCAGGAGACTAAAATTCATATTGAGATAACTCCTTGTCCGTGTATCTGTTCTCCACCTGGCAACTATGCAATTTAAGATGCAGCTGCAGTAATTTAAGGGAGCGGATGAGACCTGACAATGTCGTCACAATTATTCAAATCCAGCCAGCTGTTTTAAAGCTGAACATAAGTAAGATGCCAATATTTTAGCATGCAGATTAAACCCTTTAGAGGGTTTGGGCTGTTTAACAAGTTATTGTTTGCCTTGCCTCCATCTTTAGCTTTTATCATTTCTTGTGCGCACTACAGGATGTTCATATCTGAGTGTACGCAAACAAACAACCTTTAGAATTATTAGACTGATTATCTTGATTTGGTGCAGTCAGAATTTTTTCCTCTTTTCTTCAGTCTGCGTCCATTTTAAATCCTCCACTCCTCCCTGACCCTCTCTCCCACCATCCTTACTCTGCAAATGGCCACTTGATTGACATATTTTATGGTGCTATGTGTTACCGAGTGTGGAGAGAAAGTGAAGGAGACCATGCTGAATGATCATTGAAATGCAATTCTCCTCCTCCACCAGATGCTGGGATACAAATGAGTACACTGCCCTCTGGTGGGTGATCAAAGGACCAGTCGTGGCCTCCATTATGGTAGGACAGATGCTGACTTGTTCGCTCAGTTGTTTTTGTGCAGTCATTTTTTTTACACATGCTCAGTCATTGCTTAACTGACAGCTTGTAGAGATTTATGCTATTTGTGTTTTGTTTTTGCTCAGATTAATTTTGTCCTCTTCATTGGAATTATCATCATCCTGGTCCAGAAGCTGCAGTCTCCTGATATTGGAGGGAACGAATCCAGCATTTATCTGTAAGTAACAGACATCAAACATATTGATGCCAGTGTTATATGTCTTCAGAAATTACTGTGTGTGTGTGTGTGTGTGTGTGTGTGTGTGTGTGTGTGTGTGTGTGTGTGAGAGAGAGAGAGAGAGAGAGAGAGAGAGAAATATGGTACATAAACTCAATAATGTGAATTAACATGATTTTCAGATCTCTACACTGTGCACATAAACAACCCACTTCACTTTTGCTTAAAGGATAAGGGTGGCAATGTTTTGTAGTTTTCTTACTGTCAACAAATGTCATGAGAATATCAAAACCAAAACTGAATTCATCCCACTAACAAGTGTTGCCTGTGTAGCCAAAGTCTCATATATCTCACTCCTCTGTGCAATAGAGCTTCATTGTTATCTAAAAAAAAAAACTATTAAAAACAAATCAGTGGGCGACGCTGCTGCACTGGGTGACATGTTCCTTCGTTATGATGAACCGTGTAGTTTATTTTGAGTCGCACCCACATCCACCATGCTGCTGCTGTAAATACTCGCTCAAGCACCAAATGTTTATTCATCCGTGGCTGAAAATAAACCCCAACAAATTCACTATTTCCTCTTGGATGAGTAACATGCTTCAACTACCGAGCCTTTTTTTAAAAAAAAACGAAGTTATATATTTGGGATTTACAGTCAGAACTAATGCTTGTGGGACTGAGACAGGGTAGGTAAGCTGGGAAGTATTGAGTAAAGGACTTACACATTGTTGGTTTTGGTGTTTTCATGGGATTTGTTGATGATGGGAAAAAAGCAAAATATCATCAGCTGTTTTTTTAATCAGACACAACATGGCACCCTGGACATAAGATGAAACTCTGTGGGCATTGTTCCTTTAAATACATTATCTAATATTTACATAATTCTTATTTATATACAATTTGCACAGAGGAACCATGCATTTATGAATGCCATAACAGTCTTAATTTGAAATCTTTATCAATACCGCCGCTTCCATCCCAGGTACTTTTCAAAATATGCTCATTTGTAGTACCTGTTGGCAGGAAGCTTGAGCCTCATTATGGAGTTGTACTGTAGCCAGACATCACTCCTGTTCTGCTCCCACAGGATGCTGTCTTTTGAGGCCCTGCAGATAATGTCATTCTCATCTGTTGCTTGGACCTGGGTGTGCGTGACGAAGTGTAAAGATGGTTGTGTGAGGCTGTGTGTGTGATTATGTGCGTGTGTGTGCGTAGTGTGAGACAGTGTGTCTGTGTCCCTAAAGACGCTGTCTTTGTTGTATTGTGTTGTCTTTGTGCTGTGTAGCAGCTGTGCTCAGAAATGCTTCAGTGAGCCCACACAGGCTGTTCAGCATTCGTGCAGGATGTCAGAGTTATCCACCATCACACTGTAAGTGTGTGTGCGTGTGTGTGTGTGTGTGTGTGTGTGTGTGTGTGTGTGTCTGTCTGTCTGTCTGTCTGTCTGACTTGTGTTAACCGCATGTGTGTGTATGTGTGTTTGTGTGTGTTTTACACCAGGGGTTCCTAGAAGTTTTTTAATGGCCTGAACTCCCAAATGAATCATCTCACACACACAAATGCACACACGTGTTTGTATTTCCGCACTTGTGAGGACCACCCTCACTGACATAATGCATCCTCTCTTCCAGGGCTGCCCAAAGTGGACCCTGTGGGCCATCATAAGGTTCAATTTGGATCGCCAGATGTTTCTAACAAAAAAATTGCAATTGATTAATTTCTAAAATAAATCACTGTTTTATCTTTAGTGAGGTACAAATGCTTTTTAAACATGTAGGATCCCTTATGATCCCTTTTTCATAATTTGAGCATGGCGGGCAGTGACAGACGCCAGCCAATCAAAAGAACTTGGGATCCGAGTACCATTTTGCATTTGAACAAAACAACCCAAATCAATGGGTGCTTTGCTGTATGGCCTCCAATTATGCTTCTGTTTGGCCCTCCAAGGGAAAAAATTTGGGCCCCCCTGCTCAAGCCCCTAACCCTAAACACCACAGCTGCATGCTCAATCCAAACCCTAAACCTTTCTTTCCTTGTCCTCTCAAAAATAGACAAGCACACAAACACGGACATACACCAAAGTGATCACATTTAGTTTAATTGTTTCTCTGGTAGCAGTGCAGAGACAGCAGCATAAAATGTTACATCCCCTTGTTGATCACAATGATGCATCTCACACTGAAAGAGTTCACAGAATAATGGTTTTGTTCTGCTCCTTCAGGACCCCTGGGGGTCACTGGACTGCACTATAAACACCCTGTGTTGCACATTTGTGTCTTCTGTTCTTTGAAGGTGTTGTTTGTCATGTGCTTGTGTGTATTTCCATTTCTTTTGTGTGTGTCAGACACTATGTTTTGCTGCATGATACATGCTGCAGAGACAAGGACAGAAATAAAACTCTATATGAGTACAGGGACAGACTGCACATGTCTGCACTTATGTGTTTCTTGTCTCAGTCTCAATCTTGTGATGATCTTCATCAAAAATAGATTAGTTCACTAAATCTAACATCAGTCCTAAAGAATAAGAATTCTATTTTTTTGTAATGTTGTATGTGTAATTCTATGTTTTTCTATATTGTCACCAAATTCCATAAAAGACCAAAACCACAATGATCACTCACTCTATACTTTCTGTCTTCCTGACCCTGTCTGTGACACACGTCCTCATGTCCACTAATTCTTAATAAGGATGTAGATCTTTAAAACTGGATAGAAAATGCATAGTTTCAATTTATATAAAAAATCACTGTAATTTCCTCAAGAATCTTTGCTAGGAGCTATTGTCATCTGCAGATTAATACATATTTGGTGCTCTAGTGAGCATTTACACCAGCAGGACGGTGCATGTGCGGACTGACAAAAAAAAGACAAAATAAACTACGGTGCCCTGGTTCATCATTATGAGGGAACAAGTCATCCAGTGTAACACCATGTTTAGAATAATTTTTGGGCAACAATGAAATTACCCACAGATTCCACCAGGTGCAGCTGCCTCGTGTCCAGGCTGCAACATGGCTGATCGCAGTCATTCTAGGCAATGTTTGTGAGCACCAGAGACAGTTCAGAAACAAGACAGCGCACATAAGACTCATTTCCTATATCTGGCGCAGCTTGCAATGCGTCATCTTTCATTATTAAACTCCTTTGGCTACACTTAGCGGATCACACTGGGCAGGAAGCCAGACACAGGAACGAGGACTCTGTGCAGACTCCCACTGTTGGTTTTGATCTTTTCATGGGATTTGCTGACAGAAATTCAAAAATATCCCCAGCTTTCTCCTTAAATATGAATACTAAAAATAATTATCTAATTTTGTGTCTGTATTTTAAACAACATTGATGCCTTGATAGAACTTGAAGCTCAAAAGAGATTCATTTTGTTTTAAATTTGTAACTTGACTTAAAATTGAAATCTGTGTGTAACAGTAGTCAGAAAGTGTCTTAACGTTGCATCACCAGCTCTGTTCTTGCATCACATCCAGCTGACCAGAAGCAGTAAAACATGACTTTGATTTTTGTGTTTGACTTATACCTCAATCTTATTAAACTGTGTGTGTTTGTGTGTGTGTGTGTGTGTGTAGGCGTCTGGCGCGCTCCACCCTCCTGCTCATCCCCCTGTTTGGAATTCACTACACTGTGTTCGCCTTCTCACCTGAAGATGTCAGCAAGAGGGAGAGACTGGTCTTTGAACTGGGACTGGGGTCCTTTCAGGTACGTTTTCACAGCTCTTACGGCTCCTCGAAAGTCTGGCTTGAATTAAAGAGAATTACCAGATGATGGATGAGAGAACATAATAATATATAATGATGAATCATCTGAGTATTCAAAGATACAAAGAGGCTCTTTAGGAGTAGTGATATTGAAACCAAGTCTTCTGCCTTCATGATCCAGAGCTATGCAGCGAGCTAAACGCACTTCCAAAAAGGCTGAAGATTTTATTCGGAGCAAACCTGTGAATCTATAAGTATATAAGTATAGCAACAAGCAAGCAACATGAAAGTGCAGACCAGATTAGGAACATTGTCTCTAGTTAAAGACAATCATTACCAGAATAAACAGACACACTGCACCTGAAATCACTCCCCGATTCACTCATTCACTCCCTGTAATAGACAGTCAATACTTTACTGTGTGTGAGCGGTAAATTGCAGTAAATTACGCTTTCAGGCACATCATTTTGATTTATTGCTGGTATAAAGAGACTAATTTTGGATCTATAAATATGATGCATTGCATTGTGGGATTGTTAGTAGGTAAACTAGTGTACATGCCATGGACACTCCTTGTTTTTTTACAGTTAGCTGTATTAGCAATGCATTAGCCTCAGAGCTAATATAGTGGCTAGTGTAGTGGCTAGCTTAGTTAGCAGTAAAGTGATCACAGAACAACTTAATTAACAAACAGCTCTAATGTAAAGAATACTTGCATGATACTTAATGAATCTTATCTTTTAGAGTCCATGTGGAGTAGATAAACGATTCCTGTTAACTTTTGCCTGGTCAGAGATCAGACAAAATGGCGGATGGAACAATGTCAGTTAAACTGTAACTGCTGTGGAACTGTGCCAGTTGTGGTTGCTACTAGCAACAGTATGTTCAGCTGAAAGCAGCTGCTGGTGACAGAATACAGGGCACAGATCACATGGAGACAAAGTAAGTTCACTGCCCGATGCTTTCAGACGAACAGGTCAGATGTTTGACAGATATGTTGTTATTAGTGTTGATACAATTAGTTGATTAATCAATCAGTCAATCAACAGTAAATCAGTCTGCAACCATGTCAGTGATTTTAGAGGCATAATGCCAAACATTCGCTAGTTCCAGCTAGAGGGAAATCTAAACAGCAGTACTATATTCTATCATAGAAAATGTTACAGACCAGTGGACATGATATGCAGTTTACTGATGATGCATTACAGTTCCTGGATGCTGAACTCTTCTAACAGTTACCCCTTTCTGCCTTTCAGAGCTGTCAGCACACATATTTTGTGGTATAGCTTTCAAAATTAATGGCTGACCATCTTTAAAGTTTAACCATGCCCTCATCAGACTCTTCCTGATATGTCTTTTACCGGTGCTTATAAGGATTTGTTGTCTCCATTCTCGTTCTCAGGGCTTTGTTGTAGCTGTCCTCTACTGTTTCCTCAATGGAGAGGTAAGCTTTTGTCCCTGTTCACTTATTATATTTATTCATATTTTCATCAACATTGATACCAGAAATCAATGTGGATTGTATTTGAGCATATTTTAGGATAGATATCTTTAAATGTGTGTTATTTATTACCCAAAACTTGACTTTAGTCCCTCTATTTAGCATTTCTGGTAATTGTACAGCATTTATATTGCACTTTTCAAGTCTACGGACCACTCACACACACACCATCATACACTGATGGCAGAGGATGTCATGCCAGGTGCAAAACTGTTCGTCAGGAGCGATACAGTACTTTCTATCCAGTGTGGGGTTCAGTATCTTGCCCAAGGGCACTTCAACATGCAGGGGCCGACAATCAGATCACACTCTCTGTATATAAGGTCAAACCTAATGGCTGACCTCTAATGTAAAATATGAAGACTTATATTGTCAATCATTCACAAGCTTTCATACACCAGATACAAATCCTTCACGGGAATTATAACTGTTGACAAATATCTGAATAAACACAACGCCTTGCCACACAACCTAAGTGTACTGTACCTGTCCATGGAGCTGGTCCAGCTTAAAGTACATTAAAAATGACCTTGTGAAGTTTCTCCCTGAAGGTGCAGTCGGAGATCAAGAGGAAATGGCGCAGCTGGACGGTGAACCGGTACTTTGCTGTGGACCTGAAGCAGCAAAGGCATCCTTCGTTGGCCAGCAGCGGAGTGAACGGCGGGACTCAGCTGTCGATCCTCAGCAAGAGCAGCTCCCAGATACGCATGTCCAGCCCACTGGCGGAGAATGCCAACATCAGCCTCCCGACCTGAGCATCTGACCGGCAGGAGTCAACTTCAAGGTGCCGTTCCACTTAATGTACATCCTGACCAACCAGAACAGACCAAAGTGGCCCCTCACACCTCTTAGGTTTTGTAGTTTGGCCTTTAGAAAATGGGGTATTTCTGAAAGCATTTACTGTAGATTATTAGAGGTGCACAGCTGGCTTTCATACTTTTCATTTGACTATACAATATAATTACATTTGTTTTGAATATTTTAGTTGACTCTGTAGATTGTGATCTTTTATGATTAATAGTTTTACAGGCAACCAAAATTCCATTTATTAAAACAGAAATTCCCTTCCTACCAATGTTTTTATTTTAAATTTAGACCCTGTTACTGTTTAACTTCTAAATGATATCAATGTAGTTTTGGGCCAAAAAATAGTACTTTTCGTAGGATAAAAAGGTTAAACATCAAATGTATGGGGTCATATTTGGCTGTTGGTGTGTAAAGTAAATGTGCTTCAAAGTGCCATGTGGTTGTCTGACTGGATCTGATCTCAGAACAGCCCAAAGTTGAAAAATCAATCAAACGCTGAACAGCTTGCTTGTACAAATGCTCACTGTTTAAATGTTTCATTTTTCTACAATCAGCCGTAAGTACAGAGTATGTCAAAACATATTTTGAAAAAAAAAAAAAAAAAAAAAAAAAACCTCATGGACTTTGTAAATAGTTACTTTTGGTGTCTTGATCAGAATTTCTTTCTTTTGCCTAATGCAGTATTGTAATGACCTTTTCAAACAAAAGGAACTGGAGCCCAAATCTGTAGATTTCATCACATATCCTGAGGACCCAGAAGACCCGGCCCACTATATTCTGAACTATTTGTTTGTATGAAATAAACGCACACGCACGCACGCACACACACACACACACACACACACACACACACACACACACACACACACACACAGAGTCTCTAACTTAGTGCCAAAATGAGTGAGCACTATAGGGCAGTGGTTCCCAACTTGAATGTCATAGGATGAATCAGAGAAGTCATGAGATGTCAGAGGTAGGGAAGAAGAACAATATTTTTGTGTTTCATGTCTTCAGGCTTCAAAAAATATCTAAAAAAAAGTGTCCAAGAAGGTAAAATCACACTTCGGTTTAAGTCCTCACTGCTCGTAGAAATTCATAGTTTTTGATTTTATATTGTATTAAAGGGTCACAAGATAAGAAAGGCTGGGAACCACTGCTGTGGAGGATAGCACAGTACCTGAGGAAATACAAATTTAAATGAAAAATTAACAAAGAAGAACAAAATGTTCACTCTGAACCGATTTATCCTTACAGCTACGGTCAGTGTAGAGCCTTTAGTTGCGCTACAGTACTTTCCTCCAGTTGATTTTCCCTGTCACAGACATGTCAGTCATGTCCTTGCAGACTGTGAACATAAAGAGTACTTGTGCCATTTAGTGGATGCTGTTATCCAAAGCTCCTCATAGTGCCATGACTTTATATGTGCAGCATTTTATTGTAGGCATTGAGTATCAAACCCTCGACATGCTCTTAAAGATAAAGATGATCTCTTGTCGCTGAGCCTCAACCCATTGTGCCATATTAAACAGCTCTTCATTTAATTTTTGTTAAATTAACCATCTCCTACACTCATATTCCAAAGTGCCTAGTCAATCACAAATAGCTACTACTTTTATTTACAGTACAATGAACAGATATGTTAAAGGTGTAGAAAGAATGTACAGAGTGGTGTGTTTTCTTGTGGGTCCCTTTGCAAAGTTATGCTTTTTCATTTTGTGCTACAAAAAAAAAAAGAAAAAATGTTTTGCTCATTTATGAGCACCATGATGACTTTGACAGGACTTGAGTAATAGCTCTCCATCATCGCTGCTGTATTTAACCTCTTTGTTGCAACTATCATCTCTTCAAGATGATGGCAAGTCCATTTCATTTCAGCACCAACATCGAACACATAAATGATTTCAAAATAGAAACAGTACATGTCGTCGCAGTCAACACAAAATGCTTTAATGTGACAGCTCTTGACAATCGCAAAGTGTTGCCCATTTTCTCTTTCTGTGGGGTTTCTTCTTTGTCTGTTTCTCTTTTTGTTTATGCACAAAGCAAGCTAACAACACCTGTTCAGATGGGGAATTTAAATGAAACTCTGATTACAAAGAAGCTGGAATGCAGTGTAAAACATGCATTAAAAAATGCAAAGATGCAATGATTTGCAAGTACTTTTCCAGTAATATTTAATTGAATACAATATAAGAGAAGATATTTAATGTTCAAACTGAATTTTCAAGTGTCAAATGCATTCTGTTTTTACCTACGTTTTACACAGTGTTCCAACTTTTCTGAAATTTGGATTGTAAGATGAATATGGAATGATGTGTACAGGAGGATTTATCCACAATATCTACTCAAGATATTTATTTTTTGTACTTTCATCTGAGTGGATTGACAGAATGTAGTATATTTAAACAATGGATTCATGGTATTGTTGAGCAGATAAGAATGTATATTTATTTTCCATAAAGCAGTGCCATGTGAAAGGACTCAATGTACAGTATACATGCTTTCTTATTTGTGTAATTTAGTTGAATGCCTAAAGTATGATTTCATTACATTGATTGATGTTGAGTTTCTTGGTCAGAGTGCCATAAATGTAGTGCCATGGTGGGAGATGTATGACACAATGTGTCATTTCTGATTTTAAAGAAAACAAAAAACATGAATGGGAAAATGCTGTCCAAAGCTACACACAATATTGTGAGAAATAAAACAGATTTAACCTCTTAAAATCAAGACAAAACATAAACACTACTGAAGAGATGCATCGGTTTTCTGCATCTGCTTGGCTGCTTTTGGACAAAACAATGAGACACAACACTTATCAAGAGAACTAAAAATGTATTTTTAATTACGAAGGGTTTAGAGGGTGGAGCAAGTGCGTCAGATAAAACACAAAGTGTGTACGAGGGTGTGATAAAAACCACTCTGCTGCTTACGTGTTCTATCACCAGCTGTCACTCTGAGTCTGAATCAGCTCAGATGGAAACGACCATGTCTCAAAGCTGTTACTGTCTGTGAAAAGAGGAGTCAAAAACTCCTTACTTGACCATGTCTGTGCTGTATATTTGTTTACCACAAGGTGGCAACCAAGTGTTGGTATTTTAGTTTGATAGTTTAACAGAGAGGGGGAATTTTGACTATCAATGATTTGTTTTTTGAGGCTTGTACTAGGATTTGGGGTGGACATCAAGACACCTATATGCCACATGCTTAACACTGTTCATATCTACTGTTTGTGATTTTTTGATTTTTTTTTTTCAACACAAATCCAAAAACAAGCCTACAAATTAGATTTTTCTGATGAGGCCTGATGTGCGACACTTAAACAGCTGCAAGTTGGTGATTTTGTTATAGTGCCCCCTCTCATACCTAAAATTTTCTTCCTGCTCACTTTGGTTTCAAAACAAACTGTGAACTGTGTGAATTTCCATACATTTACTAATATGGGACATTTGCACTTTTTTGTCCTGCAACAAAATCAGGCAGCGTAACTTTTAGCTTAATTTTAGCTAAAGCTGACCACACCTCTCTTCACCCACACGCCTCTTCTTACAGTTAATTTAGCATTACGTTAACACATAAATCTTATGTGTCAAAGAAAAGCCTGTGACATGTTTTCTTAAAGCAACAGTCTGACATTTTGGGAAACGTATTCACTTTTCTGCCGAGAGTAACATGAAAAGATTACCATGATACCATGTCTGCATGCTGAATGTGACATTACTATTAATTAGTGACCTACTAGCTAATGTCGACCATCTAGTGGTTTCCCCCCAGCTAGTAGATAAACAGCAAATTAGGAGGGATGCTAGCTAACTACAGCAATAGATAACTTATATCTACTAGCCAGCTATTGCCCACCTAGCTGTTAGCTAAAACAGCCAGCTAGTAGATATTAGCTAATTATTAGCTATTTTATATCGACTTGCCAGCTATTCCCACCTTGCAATTAAAAACACTGAATTAGCAGATATTAGCTAACAAATAGCTATTTTATATCTACTAGCTAGCTACCCCATTTCCAGTCTTTGTGGTATCAATCTTCTCATTTAACTCTCAACAAAAAAACTAATTTTGTTTCTCAAATTATCAAACTATTCTTTTCTGTAACTATTCTCAGTGTGGCAAATCTCTGTGTTTAGATGACTTTTCTTTGACGGTTGTGTGTGTTGAGCCAGTTTTATCAAGTGTTGAGTGTATGTGTATGAGTTCTGTTGATTGCCAATGAATTTTTGAATGTACCGATGTTGCTCAGCTGCTATTAAATGTCTCCTGCTATGAATTTGCCATGGTGTACAAATGATGTCTTTTCTTGATCATATATACAGTACACTGTATATGTATATTTTTGGCACACAGGTGGACCCCTTGACAAAAACCTGTATTGTTTGTGACCGTGTTTTTGTATGTTTATGTTTATGTAACTGTTTTCAGAGTGTGTGTGAGTATGTTTGAAAGTTGGAGAGAGTGTATTCTGTATGCATGTGTATGTAATGACAAGCATTCGTGAGCATATAAGTAACTTAAATGTCAAAAGAATATCTATGAACGCTCATACATATTACGTTCTACCTGTGACAGTGTGTTATGTGTAAAATGCGTTTTGGTGTCCAACATTCATGTCCAAGGTTGTGTAAATTTGACTGAAGATTAAATCTATCTGTGGTAAATTGTATTTGGTGGACAGTGTGTTTATTTCACTCAGCTGCCCCATCCAGCCATTGTTTCTCTTCCCTCATGTTTAGTTTTGAGCACCCAAAAACCCAAATCAAGGTACATACAAACAAATCATGAACAATATTTTGCCTCAATCCCATTATCTGGAAATCAAACTTACAATACATTGATGAAATTCATTACTAATTAAAAGGCCTATACAATGATCAAACACAAAAACAGAGCGGTTACTACTTCTCAAACAACAGAAGTTTTATTTATTACGGTTTCCCCTACACAGGCCAACCATGACTAGATCCACAAGAACAAAAAGGGAAATATAACATATTCAATATAAAATAAAGTGCAACATTAAATGATAACGTGTACTGACAATGACAGTCAAAGTGCTTAATGATACAGTACAGTGGATTATTGATGGTCTATAAAAAATTAAAAATTATGGACGCAGTGTTTCGAATTTTTCTCAAACACCACCATCAAAATGTGAGGAACTTGCACGAGTGAAATGTTGAGCTTTAAAAACACTGGATATAAACACATTATAGATCTTAAGACACTGTCACTGTTTCGATTGAAATGCAGCTATTATTTGGATTGCATTGTATCGTATTGTCTTGTTAAGATGCAAAATGGTGCTCGGATCCCCAGTTCCCTTAATTGACTAACTTCCTACGCAAAGTGTCACTCTGCTTGCTGCTCAGATTATGAAGAATAGTTTATTATAGGAATTCTACACACTGAAAGAGCATTTTTACCTAAAATAAAAAAATCAAACAGCATAAACAGTAATCCATATTTTATGTTTTAACATTCATACTTCTTTTTTTGTTTGCTAGGAACATCTGACGAGCCAAATTAAACTTTATGGTGGGCTAACTTTGGCCCGTGGCCCCCCTGGCCATTTTACTATGTAAAGTCTGATGCTGTGTTTCGTATCAATTTGTTATTTCTTGTAGAGCAACAAAATTACCCCAAAAAAATTGGATTATCACATTTAGCAACAACATAAAAAATGACAGAAGAACAAGCTTTTAAATATTCACAAATACTGTGTTTCAAAGATGGCTCATCAAAGCAGACGGCTCCTTCAAATAAGAATGTCTTTCCAGACATGACGTACCAATATATGGAAGCTTCACACACACACAAGCAAACACACAACATTAAATACATTCATTCAGGTCCCTCTGAATCTCCCAAATGGTGCTCATTCTCAAACCGTCAAGTACCAATGCTTTGTGACACCCCTCAGCATCTCATACGGACACACAAAGTGTCCTCCAGCATCTGTATGAGACACACCGGGCTTTCAGCGAACTCAAATGTAGACTCATCTATGTCAATATAAGACTTTCTATGTCACGTTGCTGATATTATGAATATAGCTGCAGATGGGCTTACAGTTGAAACTCTGGTGCATCTCATACTACCTTGTGTATGAGAGGCCGAGGAGCATTACAAAATGTCCCTGGGAATGAGACCAGGCTTGATCTGCATGATTTAAAATTTCTCTCTAGCAGCAGGTGGATTGATGCACAGAAGCACACTCGGTTCAGAACAGTCCTGAACTTATTTTCAGCCTGCGCTGAAATAGCGTCACTGCTTCTCTTCAGTGCATCATAAAACAAATTGACAAGTCAAGCTCATTTCACATAATTTAGCAAAGTTCAAACATCCATTGTTTCCACAGCTGTCTCTATATAATCCCTCAATATTTGCTCATTTTTGTGATCATGTCAAAACTGTAAACACAACCACATGATACCATCTTCCAACAAGCTCTGGACCAGCTCCGTCTCCACAGTCTCATATTTCCACTCTGTCATAATGGCATCCTTGCAAATCAAGCACCAGTGTTCCTTTACTTTAGTATTTTTTGGTTGCAACCATCATAGAAGAAGGACCACGCTGATTAGGCTTATAACAGGATGACATAATACATCCCCGCACAACATTTCCTCAATCACTAATCCATGTTCATTATGGTCTTCTCACAGAGGTGTTGTTGAATTAATGTCACCTGCAGGTTGAGCTTTGAGGACTGTCTCTGATATTTTGCTTGACATTCTCACAACAACTTCTCTCTCATGGGTCGTCTCTTAAAATCATACTGACGAGATGTTACCGCTAGAGGGAGGCCGCCCGAGCCCTCCGTGGGCTCTGATTGTGATCTGAGTGATGCTTCGCTTGGCTGGGGTGAGATGATTTTGACTGTGGCACTTCCTCAGCCATCTCCGCAGCTCTGCTTGGACCTGCAGACAAACACAGCTGAACTGGAGGCAGTAATGTGTGCAATCCAAACATTTATGACTTTGCTGCCCCAGTGGTGGTATCAGAAAAGGCAGATAACATAGCAATACATGCTGTAAAATGTGTAGAAAAGTACAGATCAGAGCTTTAAGCATTTTGTTTTTGACTCTCTCCACGAGGATTAACTCTGTCTATGACAAAAGTCTCACCTCCATTCACTTACCTCTCCATTCATGAAACAGTAAAGCAGTGCCACCACAAAACCCTGCAACACAAGAGACATGGTGACTGTTTTATAATCTTAATTCTCTAATCTCAGATGCACACTCCATTTAACCCAAAAGAACCCACAGTGACACAGGTGTCACAAGTCCTTTAAATGTCCTGGAAAGTTCCTCATACAGCTTTATCCTTGGCTTTAACTCATGAAGTCCCTAAGTGACACATACTGAACATCCTGATTGGTCATGTGACAGGTCATGTGATTTTTTGTTCCCATAACAACATTTCCAAGATGTCTGTGTGCCAGGTTAACACATGTGAGCAAACTAGCTCACGAAAAAAGCTTGTTTTTTGTTGCTAAAGGTAAGATTCAAGCCATTTAAGAATTCTAATGCTTACATAACATGTCCTTTATTACATTTAACCTGTTGTGAACATGTTTCTTGAACAAACTGATATAAAACAAATCAGATAAATATCGTTGTGACATATGTCACATCGGGCCTTTAACCTTAAAATTGTCATGGAAAACCTAACGTGACATATATGTAACATTACAGATCTTTGACACTAGGGGTGCGCTGTTTTGACAAAAGTGTCAGAAATGTGTTCTATGTGGTCTATTTAGTCTGTTTTATGTCCCCCATAATTTTCCTTGAAGGAGAAATGGGTCTGGGTTCTTATGGGTTAAATAAATACTGGAAATGCTGATTGTAGGCATAGCTTTCAGGTGGGTTGGGTATTTCTCAGACTGACCCTTGTCTTATTCAAATTTTAGTAAGTCATGAATATCTAAATATTGCCAGCCTGTTTTTAATTCCTTTAAAGGTAGAGCAAATCATAAACTGAAACCCCCAGGTTAAAGCCTGGTCATTCTTCATCACTCCCTCCCTCTATTTCCTGTCATCTCTTAACTCTCAACCCTTTAATACAAGGATTTAAAAGAATCTGAATTCCAGTCAGCTTTTTTCACAGCATTTTGACATGTTACAAGTTTCAAAACAGGTGCAAATGATCAAATTAGTGATGGCAAACTGTCAGGTCTTACTGAGACAATGACCAGAACAGATCCATCGTTAATGTGATTGTTGACAGCGTTCCCACAATGACAAGTCAAAATGTCTGCTGTGAAAAAAGCCTGTCTTGAGAGGACGCTGCTGTAAATAATTAATCTTTGGTAGCTTTTTGTGATCTCAATGTGGTTTTGAGTCTAGACTTTTCTTTTATACCTGAAAGGATCCCAGCCCAAGCTCGATGTACAGTCTGGCTGCCACACCAGTGTTCTCAGGCAGGAAGGCAAACACTGTGTAGTGCATCCCGAACAGAGGGATGAGGAACAAGGTGGATTTAGCCAGCCTCCTGAGGGACACAAATAACAGAGGAATCAAAGAAGAAGAAAGACTAGACATCAGTCCAGGTAATGTGAAGGCAGAACCTTGTGCTAATCCGTATTAAAGGCCCTGAAAACACTTTTTCTTAGCTTCTTAGTCTGAGTGATGGGTCCTACAAGAACACTTGCCACAATTGTTTGTTTAATCTGTGCTCTTTCTTAGTATTTTGCAGTGTGTGGACCCATGCATCAGTCAGAATTTAGCAAGTTTGAATCAAAATGTGACGACAGTTTGTTTGCTCATGTTTCCAGGCAAATGTCAATCAAATCTGATCAAACCACACCAACAGTCCTGTGGAAACAAATTAGCTGAGTGAGTGTTAAATTCTTGATAAATAGTAACTTTTTCTACTGTGTGTATTCATTTTTAAAGTTACCTAGTCGCCAAGTATCCAGCAGTGTTAAAGTAAGAAAATCAGAAAATGCAGTGTTAATTTTGGCCTTTCAAAGTTTGAAACATTCACTATCTAATCAGGGTTTTAGCTTTAAATGCCAGACTCCAACAGCAAAATGCATAATTCTGCCAAGTTTCATCAGGTAGACCGGATGTGGCTGATATCAAATCTTTATTAATCAAACTGACCTATAAAGCAACACCGTCATCAGGCCTATCAGTGGAATAGATTTAAATGTCAAAATACAAAACCCTGACGCATTGTGCTCAAAGCTGAGTTCAAATCAATGATGTCTAAATATCGTGTAAATGTTATTTGATTGTGGTGACATTATGTTGTTGCACCAATCTGGGGCAAGTCATGTGGTTTGGAAAAAATAGCTCCACCTCTGATACATCCCAAAAAATCACAAAATCACAACTGATTAGCACTCTCACTCTACTTTTTCTCATGTGTTCCAGATCACGGCCATATCCAAACATAATATATGACAGATCAATAAACAGCAGCTTGTCTAACCCCAGCAGAGACATCTGCACATTGTTTTGTTCTCTCATGATTTTGTCAGCTTCAAAGCTTTGTAAGACATGACAATAGTCACCTGAATCCTCCAAATAACTAAAATAATCACTATGATAAGACGCATCATCACCTCAGCTGCTGAAAGATTAAAGATAAAGATAAAAAAAAAAAAACCCATCAGATTATTTTAAAGCACATAATAGGATTGTGTTTGTCTTTTGTCACACCTGGGATTTATGCCTTTGTGCTAACATCACAGATCCGTCTGAATCAGATTGGAGTTCGTAAGACAGAGATGAAGCTTCAGAAAGTGTGAAACCTTCATTGAACTAGTGGAACAATCCTGGAACAATCCTGTCGCATGGTGATGGAGGAGACATCTATTTCTGGTATCCGGTGCTATTTTTACGTGCTGCTCTCATTCTAAATTAATTCAGCTGAGCTGGAATCTGCACCACCCAAATGTCAAAAGCAAGGAGGGATTCATTCCGGTAAAGCAGGATTTCTGGGCTCCCAGAGCAGACTCATAGACACAGCACTTTCTTTCTTAAACTGAGAAGAAGAGTTCAGCATTTTATCAAGGGATTTCATCAATTCACTCTCCTTCCCCTGTTCATAGAAAACTCTTCAAAGGAACTGCCATCCAGTTACAAAATTTTCCACTGAGCAGTTTTACCTCAACACTAGATAACTGCTTCATAGTTTAAAAGAAGCACTTAAAAGGCTTAACTTTCCAAGTGTATTGTATGGAGAAAAGGAGCCTCTACACCTCCAGTGCAAGCAAATGTCATTTGCCCAAATGAAGATCTGTTAAATACTTCATCAGATACAAGTGAGCAGATCCTTCTATTCTCCATGTTTTTTACCTTCTGTCACCTCAGTATTTCTTTAGATTATGGTGATGTTTCCAAAACAGTCTATAGTCATGCTCGCTGCTCTATGAGGCTGTACTGAGGCACAGCTCTATTAGCTAAAAGCTAACATCAGCATGCTAACCTACATCCATAATGCTAACATGCTCACAGTGACAATGCTTTCATGCTGCTGTGTAGCAAATACAATGATTAGCATCGTAGATTAGCATGTTTACATTTCCTAATTAACACTCAAACTCAATGTACACCTGAAGCTATTTAAAGTATTCTGTCATAAACCAAAGTAAATCAAATAATCTTTACATGAATGAATGAATGAATGTTGATGCATATTATTGCCAACCTTAGTTTATCTTAAATGTCTGGATCAAATGTCACGGAAATCCAGCCAATAGACCTTTTTCACAGCAGACATTCTGCCACAGTAGGTAAAGCACAGGTGTTACTAATAACGTTAACAATGGCTTTGTTCTTTTGAAGTGTCCCAGTATGCCATGTCAACCATCACATCATTATTATTTACACCTATGCTTTGTCTGAAATGTCTTGACTGACTTTTTAATCTCAATGATACTGCCATACTCTAAAATGTGTAATGTGATTTATCAGAAAGTGGTATTATGCCATATTAATCTCTCCAGGTCTCCACCACTGTAAACTCCCTATAATAACTTAATCCTTTAATACAGAAACCGTTATCTACAGTACATGATGAATTATTCCTTCTTCATTATTTCTTTAACAGGCTGTGTATTAAAACCCTCTTAGTTCCTAAATATTGAAATGCCAGAGAGAACTGGAGGTGAACTAGAATGAGCGTCAAATATGAAGCAGTCACTTTCAGGCAGAGCTCTGAAGTCGCGCTTGCATTAGCTGACTGGCATCAGCTGCTTCTTTCATCCCTTACAATCAGTGGTCCATTCCTCAGCTGTCTGGCTACCTGCTGGGAGGTAACATCCAATCTTATTATCAGCTGTACATGGCAGCCTTTATAGCCTGACGAGTTTCATGGAAGCTGATACACGCTCTTGCCAACACCATTTGCTGATGCTGCTCCCTCCATCATCCCAAACTATTCTTACCTTTCTATTGTGCCGAAGCTTTTGGTATTGCTGATTTTAATGAGATGCAACGTTCATATCCCTTCTGCTGCTCGAATTCTCCTCAAAGAAGAGTGACTTTTCCACCAAACCCAACTGTGTAACCATTTAGACGGTAAATTCTCTGATGCAAGTGTCTCTGAAGGAACTCTGAATATTGTTTTTTAATGAGGGATACTTTTGAGGTAAAAGTCTGAGCTATGTTAGAAAGTTGTGACTCACATAAAATGTCCAGTGTCATTGTTCCCAGCCATGGCTGAAGATTTAAGCTTTTGAACCAGAATCCGGATCACGTTAATGAAGATGACTATGTTGACCTGGCAGAGATACATGCAAACACATATGAACAACTACCCAAACGTCAAATATACAATATTTTAATGCATATAATATATTTAAACCTGCCACAATCCCGCTCTGACAAACCAAACTCTAATATTGGTTGTTTCAAATTGTGCATTTATGAATCAAAGGGATGCTAGCAGCTGAACTCCTCACCAAAAACAGTGATTTTCAGTGTTCACAAGCCTGTAAGAGAAATACATTGCGAAGAAAAAAAAGCATTCGGAAGGTGGCATCTTTTTATTTATTTTTTCCAAAACCTAAAACAGCAGAGCTAAAGTGGAAGAAATCGATTAAAGAGTGTGTTTGTCTGCTCTAAAGTAAACAGCAGTCATTAGCATGCCTAACTAATTTACTACCTACAGTAGTGTTACTTTCAAGGCCACGGAGTGTCTCGTTAGCTAGCTAGTTAATTAACACTGTAGTTTGTGAGGTTACAGGTTGCATTAGAAACTACAGCACATCCACTGTGTAGTATTTGCTCACTGTGGTCTGGATGCTACAGTGTCTGAGTGACATTAGCGGCTCTGTCCTGCTTTTTATTGGATTTGGGGAAGTTTACAGGCAGCAGCATCCTCAGCCAAACTTGTTTAACAAATTAGGTAAAAAGCCTTTTCTCTTGTGATGCTAAAGATGAAATGCTGTTTAATTTATTTATTTATTCATGACCAATAGAACGCATTTCACCTCTGTCATGCTTGTCCTTGTATGTAAAGCATCTAAACAGGATAATGACAATGAAAAATGGAGGCTCAGACTTCAATCATACTTAAACACTCAGACTAACTGGATCATCAACCGTGAGGATGCCAACTTTTTGCACCTTTTACGAGGATCTTTTTTCAAAAGAAGTCACCTAGGAACGTTAAAAAGTCAGCTGGAGATGTTTTCAACCAACTCATGGAGCTAGCATTAGCCTAATTAGCTAGCAAGCTACAGCTGATTAAAGGTGCCAGTGACGGTCAAGTTAAATGAGGGTGTTTTTGGTTCAAAATTTCAAAAACAACTCTGATTTTTGATCTTAAATAATCCACTCTTATCATTGTAAACTACGTTTGTGGAGCACTAGAATGGAAAGTTTGACAGTGATAGCTAATTAAGGGGGGCAAGGGCTTAGCAAACATTAGTGGCTGTGCACTCACCAGCAGGGAGGCTGTTATTGGTCCTTTAATTATCCACCAAATACCAACATTGTCTGTGTCATCCCAGCAACTGCAATTAAAGGCAGATTCAATTCAGCATTAATATGATGTTAGGCTCAAATCAATGAATTGCAATTAATGATGCTGTTTAACATGCAGTAGTACAATGTTATGATATATCGTACCCTCTGTCATCATAGAAGAATCTGGTCAACACCCAAAGTATAAGAACTGTGGATGGGAGCCCTGCAGCATAAGAGCAGAGATTAATTATTAATGGGTTGAGTTACTGTCAAGTAAAATTAATCTGAATGACACAAGCCCCAACACATGTTTACTGCATATTTTATGAACATGTTAGACATGTTAAACATTGTGCTCACTCTGTGTATCAAACTAATCTGTCTCCTCCTTGTATCTCCATGCCAGAGGAAGAAACAGACGCAGGATAAAAGCAGTAAACAGGACAGAAAGCAAGATAGAACAAACCGGAAAGAAGCTGATAAGACGCATCAGAGCCACTCTGGATATTGAGTGAGCACACACACACACACACACACACACACACACACACACACACACACACACACACACACACACACACACACACACTGCAACAACACAGTTCCCCAGGAAACAGAGGTGCAGATTTTCCTTAGCAACAAGTGCAAAACTTTATCTTTAAATCGGGCTTGAATGTGTTTTGAATGTCGTGTATCACAGTTACTTTAACCACTGGCAGCTGAACTTGTGTGCAATGTGTATTTGCCTTTACTAGTGACATTTGAAAGTATTAATTATGCCACAGGGACAATGCTCTAAACATCATGTGAGGTAGAAATACACAATTTCCTTCCTTCCTTCCTTCCTTCCTTCATCATCCCTCTTCATCAGCAGCTTCAGTACAATAGGTGTTATCACCCTGTCTGAAAACAAGAGTAAACAGTCTACAGTGATGCTGGCAGCTCAGCGAGGCTGTACTTCTTACTTCTTGTGTACTTTTTACTTTTTTAATGCTATGTTTACTGTATTCAACCTATTAGCTTAGCATGTTAGCATGCAGCTACTTAGCCATAAACTATAATGGTGCAAGATGAAAAGTTAGAGGATGAACAAAGTTATCAGGATTCATCCCTGGACAACATTGATATGTATTTCATGACTATCCATCCAATAGAAACATTTCACTAAAAAACAAAAATGTCTTCCTCATGGCGGCACTGGACCAAAGTGAGGTGTGGGTTTGACCTGCAGTACGTTAACTGTCAATTTAATTCAAACCACTTTACTGTATAGTTTGACTTGTCCAGTAACTGCATGAAAAACTGCTTACAAAACCTCCAAACTTAAATGATCATGTCTGCCTGAATGCTGAAGAACCAGCTATTCCTAAATGAGGCTATTGCTATCTGATTCAACCAATACTTGTAGTCCCAAGGGTCTGCTCAGATGGACAGAGGGGGATTTAAGCATCTGTGCTGCTGCTACACTTGAGCACCTCCCCCCATAAGTTTCATCTCTCTCATTATAGCAAATGCTCCTGTGACCGTCTGACTTGTCTTAGCACTGGCCGAGCATCACAAGGTCATTTCGACTCTCACGATAAGCAGACTGGAGAATAAAAAGCGCAGTGCAGCCTCTAGAAAGTTTCAGGAACTAAGTCTTCTCAGAATTCAGCATTCTGTCTCCACGACATCAACGCAGGTACGCTGCTGCTTCTCACCTTCAGTGCTGCACTAAACAGAACTGGTGGATGACTCCTCAGCCTGTAGTGGCTTTATTATACAGTAACATTGTGAAAGGATGTAGAGGCTGTGGAGCTTCACCAGAAGCACTTGAGAGTTCAGGCTTAAACAGGAATATATACAGCAAACACGGAACAAAAAGGACAATGGGATGGGAATACTATGAAAATCAGTTGACTGAGGAGCACATGATAACACAGAGGGAAAGCACTTAAAACATCGGCAGGGAGCTCTGGGAGATCAGGGAGAAAACAAAGGGAGAGTCGAGGAAACAAGAGAAGCGCAGCCGCAGTCACTGTCAGGCACTGCTAATGTGTAAATCAAATGCTGCCCTGTTTTTGGGACTTATTTGTGGTCTTTAAATAGATTTCAAGCCCCAATGTGAATATATTATGTATTAAGAATAGAATCTAACAGGAAAACCTCCCAATATCATTCAATGTGCTGTAATACAACATCACCACAAACAACAGGTTCAGAAATCATGAGGCGATGCAAAGCGACGCAAAGAAGCATCTGTGTGAGTCGAAACTGTTTGTTGAGCGTATCCAGGGGCCTTATGAATCTACTTCATGAACGTGCAGACACGCGAGAAAAAATGAGCGACTGGGGGAAATAACTTGAAGAATCAGAGTTTCTGGTGTGTTTGAGTTCATTCAGAGGCTGAGCTCAACACAAACACACAGAAACACTCCCTGACAGTCAAGTTCATTCACTGTTTGGGGCAAATAAATGCAAACAGTCCAGCAGTCAGATCTGCGTGAATGACACGAGGCATATATTTGTTTTGCTTTCTGTCCGAGCACATCTTATCGCCATATTCACACAGGACTGGTGTAACCACAGGACCCCGTGTGATTTAGAAATCATCCCCTATGTCTTTGTTTCTTGCTGCGTTTTTGCATCGGACAATCAAAACCTGTATTTAACTCAAATTTACTGACATTTTCCCCCCAAAATGATGTCAAGGCTGAGCGTAATGTTCACTTCCTGAACAATGAACCTCCACAATTTGCACCCAAAATGCAGTCAAAACTTTCATTAAGTTAATTTCCAAAGCAGCTTCCATAACTCTCGACGGGGAAAGAGGCTTGCCATCCTCACATGGCGTTGTCAGCCATCCCTACTCACCCCATCCAATCAGGATGTACCACCAGAAGTATTTCCGCTGAGAGACGAAGGTCAGGGCCAGCAGGGTCTGCAGATACATGCCCTCCACCAGCAGCCAGAAGTAATTGGCCAAGATGCTGAACTGGAAGAAAGCCACGGCTGACTTGCACGCCGTCTAGAGAGGACACAGCAAAGCAAGCGGTTAACAGGGAGCCAATCCGGATCCAGATGACTCATTCAGAACTTTTTCTCAGTCTGAGTCAAAGAAGAAGATGAGCTCTAGAGAGTTCAGTAGTTTTGATATTTTAAATTCTTTCTGTGCAGCAGCAAAGGTGTTAAAGATATCCTGATGCATCCCTTTCAAACTCCATTCTGTTATGAACATAAAACAGTTTTTTTGTAGTTATTTGATGTTTTACTTACTGTAACTCTGATGTTTACATCCTGAAATGGCATCATATTCACCTTTCTTGACTGTTTTGTGAAAGTCGTGTATTTCTGAAACTTTTCAACTTTTTTCCAGAGCTAACATCTCATCTTCACATTTGTGACAATGCGTTTTCTCAGATATGTTTATTTATATATATATATATATATATATATATATATATATATATATATATATATATATATATATATATATATATA
>JBBMOE010000012.1:10629553-10673503 GCA_037975065.1 Chaetodon trifasciatus | reverse complement strand
ATAGAATTGGAAAGAGTCTGTAATGACTTAAAGCAAATTTAGGGTAAAAAAAATAAAAAATGAATGTTGTAAAAGGTGAAAATCTATCACTTTCCACCACAACCGCATCTACAAAAACAAAAATCCACTCAAAAAATTCACTAGATGCTGTGAAAAAAAGGTAATTATAGCTTTATCATTTCACTTCATCCACGGCATCGAAAATGAAACATTTGTGCTGTTTTTTAACGTGTTTAAACTTCAGTTGTTGCTAAAACGATTCATTGTCGACTAATGAAAGCATTATGCTGAGAAATGACGGCGCCCTTTGTTGGTTTGCCACGTGTCTTCCCCTCTTTCACTCCTGTTTCCTGTCCCTGTCCGTTGTTAATTCAATCACACAGCAGTTGTGGGAATATGCTTCATGATGGGAACATTGTCGGCTGATTAGCATGCTCACCGTGGACACGGAGCAGTGGTCCAGGGTCTCATCAGCAAACAGCACCGTGTCTTTAATGAAAACGGCGCTGGCCCTCAGGACAAAGGAGGAGAACAGGTTGATGTGGATGTAGTTTCTGGTGCAGCGGAACTTTCTGAAAGGAGGAAAAACAGACGGAAGGAGGACAACACACAAATAGTACTCTCAAACTTTTCAACCCTACTGTAAAACTACTGTAAATAGCAGAGAGTATTATCCACTGAACAGATTCATGGGCATTTATGCTTCATGAATAAGTCCGTACAATATGCTTCGTATGTAAATGAGTGATTCATTAGACAATCAGAAGAACAACTGCATGAATTTGCATGTTTAAGTTGATCCACAAGCCTCTGTTTATAACAGGAGCTTTGCTAGAGAACTGTCAATCATCTGAATATCCGGATATATCTATCTGTGTCACACATGTTACAGCTTTACGTACTCATCTCTAAAATAGCTTTTACAATCTTGCTCACCACCTCTTTAAACACCCCAGTCAGGCCTCTTCACTCCATAAATGTTGGGTGAGTGAGCATCCTCTCTGTTGTCCCTTTATGACCCTCTGTGTATCTAGGCCAGTGTGTGCAGTCCCGGCCTTACCTGAAGGCTGTAAACACCACTATGGCTGTAATGAGGGAGATGAGCGAGGTGGCATAGCCCACAGTGTAAACCTGTCTGAACATGGAGAGGTAACTCGTCTGGAGAGAGAGAAACAGACAAAAAAAGAGAGCAAGGGTAAACATCAAATGGAAAAATGGGAAACGGCTTGATGAATGAAATGTCACACAAGTCTGTAACTGTGGATCTGAATGGGATTTGACTACAGGTGTGCTTTCATCACTATAATCAATAAATAATACTTTTGACGATGGAAACTGATGAAAAGTTCACTACAGTGAAACCAAAACATCAAAATTCAGTTCAACTGTTGACTAATTGTGCTGTGAGCTTGTGGTCGACTGCAATGCTTCAAACGTGGCTGTTGCTGCATTTGAGCCAAATTCGAAGAATATCCCTCAAGGTGTTCCTGAGATATTGCCTTCATGCAAATGGGACAGACAGAAAACATAATGCCTCCCAGCTACGGCTGCTGGGGGCTTCACAAAATCCCGAACCAGATGGAGGGACTATAGCAGGCAGCCTGAGCGTAGACAATTTCAAGAAAAATGTAAGATTTTTTTTATTTATCCTCCACAGATTCAACCCTTAACAGCAAAAATGATTGGTTTTTGATGTTTCCTGGAAAAAGTGGCAACAGCACTGAACCTACAAATGTGTCTGAACTGAAGAGGAAGCAGCAGGGGAGGAAGAGTGGAGAGGAAGGAGAAACAATATGAAAACACTTAACTGATTGGCACGACTACAACGACATGTCTGTATACCTCCGATTCAGGCTCGCTGTCATCACTGAAAGCACAGGCCTCCTCGTAGGGCGGATACATTTCTGACCAACCATCAGCGGTGCAGTTCCTGTAAACAAACCCTGATGGGGGAGCAGACAGCAGGAATTCAGACAGGTTTCAAGTGTTTCAACCATCACAAACATTTTCCCAAGACGTCATACAACCTGCTTAGAAGCTCAACAAGTTGAGTCCCTGAGATCCTAAAAGGTTTCTGGGTTATTGGAGATGTTTGTTCAGCAGACAAGTCTGTTCCCTTTCAGCCAATTGACTCAGACAAAGTCTAATGTGGGATTTCTTATATATATTAGATATTAGAGGAGGCTATTCTACTTTAGATAGTCACGTAGGGAGAAAGAGTATATTTTCATAGTGATGTTCTGCATATTTACTGAAGTGCTGTACGTTTGTTTGGCAGCTGTACTTACTAATTACCTTGCATGAGTGATAGTGCCCAACAAGGTGTCCATTATTAGGAATTAATGGACGATGGGGAGGCCATTAATTCCTGATTATGGACACTTCGAAGGGCATTATGCTGCTTAAACCAAGAAAACAATTAAGAACATTCAATTACATTTTCATGTTTTTTTCACAAGCCATCCCTGGCAACACCTGAGGGTTTGACTAATTCCTGGAGCAATCATTACCATCCCATAAAGTTCTTAGACAATGAAGACACTGCTCACTACTCAGTGTGGCTCAGGACGTAGACGACGTCCACATATCAGAAGGTCAGTGGTTTGGCCCCTGGCCCCTCTGGCCTCAGCAGCCTACGTGTAAAAGGTAGTTGAGCAAGATACTGGATCCTGATGCTGTGCCATCAGTGTGTGAATGCTCAAAATGAGCAGGTGGCCTTGCAACCATCGTATGAATCAATGGGTGAATCCAAGGTTTTGTTGTAAAGAGGGCTTTGAGTGGTTGTCATACTAGAAAAGAACAATATAAATACAGCCCATTTACCATTTACTCCAGTAAATAGGATGAACCTTAGATATGACTTGGAGATATGGGAGAAATGGGAGATATTTCTAGTCCGTTCATAGAGTTCTTTGGCTCAGCTATCAGGCTGAAAGCTAATGTTATGCTAAGCAGATTCAAAGTCAGTTACATTGTGTACAGTTGACAAACACAAAATTTAACTTGACAGTATGTTTAAGGTCACTGTCCTCAAATCAATATGGAGATTTTCATGAACAGTGAAAATGTGCGCTGTCAGTTACAGTCTGAGGTCGTGAGCTGAATAGTGAATGGGATGTGAGACGGTCGCTTTTGTGATATAAAGCATCAGTAAGTTCAGAGGGGAAGTGTGCTTAGCGCAGCTTGTGTGTTTCACTCGCCATCCTGTGTTGTTCAGAAGGACAGCGCTCATTGTTGCGCATAAGATATCATTCTCTAGCGATAACTAACTTACGTGTTAGCTTGTTAGCATGCTGCATAAATTCTAAACCTAAGCTTTGACTGCGTTCCTGTTGCTATGATTACTCATCTTAGATACAGGCTGATACCATGCAGCGAGCATGTTAATTTAAAACCACTAACAGACAAACAGGGAAGCACTGATGGACACCTGCGGTCTATCAGACCTGAGTCTCCACCCAGACCATGGTACACAATATATTGTGTACTATGTACAATATTTCACAAGCAGCTATTTTTATCACACTATAAAGTGCCTCATATTCTAAATTACATAGTGCAGCTACATTGTTAGGAAAGCTGTCATTCCGGTGCACTTGAATATCGGCACATTTGGGCCGCTTCGCTGACATTTCCTCTCTTGGACCATTTCGCTCCATTAGTGCTTTCAGTCAGAAAACATTTGATGTTCTCGTGTCCTTGTTAAAGTCCACTGGCATTTAGTCCTGGTTAACGTCCATTTGGAAGCAGCGGGTGTCAGGAGAAAGCTGTCAGCTGGCTCGCTCCCTGCACTGCTGTGTTTGTGGGACTGTACATCTAAATGTGTTTGCCACTGGAAGCGCACGCAGGCGTGAGCTGGACCATTTGAACAAACAGAAATGCAAACAAGCCGACCGCACTCCTGAAAGCGGAGACTCCGGTCTATTTGAGCGATATGCAATTCAGATCGTAATGAACCACGATTTCCATCAAGGTGAGCAGGACAGGACGTCATTCCCTAATGATCCTGACCTTATCTCCCTTAATGAAGCTTTCATAATGAAAATCCTATCCTGACAGCAGAGTCCAAACAGCTAAATAGTTTTTTTTTTTTGTTTTTCTAATTTATGTCTATGTGCCTTTAAGCTGGAAGACAAGGGTTCCCATATTTTAAAAATTTACTAGCTGTCCTATAAACACTAATTTACAGATGAAACATTTAATAATTGATCACTTATTACGTAACACTTCATTATTCTGAACCGCAATTCATTTGAGAATGAACGAATAAAACCAGTATACTTAAATGTATGTTTGCTCTCAGTAACTCTTTAAAGAAGGATATTAAATCTTAATATGAAACCTCGGAAACACGTTGACTCTCATGTTATTAAACCTTCAGAATATGTCTCTCTTTTGTCATCAGCATCTTTCTGGCAACACAAATCCTACAGCAGCCCGAGAGGATGTCAGACTGTGACGTATGAAGCCTGCAGACGAGGTTTAACGTCACGTCTCCTGCCAGAAACTTCCCAGAGCATATTATATATTCTTGCCAACAAACAAACATGAATAATTCATCATGTGCTCCTTCATCAGGGTGACTCTAGCCAGCATTAGTGCTGCAGATTATACAGAACAGATAAATAAAGTTAGTAGTAGAGCGACAGTGCACCAGCAGATAATGTGACTAATGTTAACTACGCTCTTGATTAGATGAATTGAGGTATCCTTCACTGTGTTTGTTGAGACTGGGATTAACATGGAAAGCAACCTTGATTGCTGGAGAAATGCTGGAAGACCTCAGAGCAGGACACGTTGACCACCTGCCCGACTTCAGCTCTCAGCCAGCATCCGATGTCGTCCCACTCTGTTTGACACCCTGCAGGCACAGAGAGACGGAGGAGCAGGGTCAGTCGATAAGTGTGTGAGTGGACACACTGGAAGTTGTACTTGGCTGACGTCGAAAAGTCAGTCTATTGGTAAAAGCAAGAAGTATCAGATCTGTGAGGACCGATGAGGAGACTGCAACATTCCTCAAATGAGTACACGAAGCGAATATAAATGCCTCATTTACAGCAGGTGCTCAACATTGTTTTTGTGCATTAGATGCTTGACTGGGTGCAATGGTTTAATGGCGCCTGACTGGAAAATCAGTGCTTACCTCAAAGAACCAACTCCTAATATTTACGTAAAAGCAGTGCATGAAAACATGCATTCGTTTGAGTTTTATTGCACAGATTTTCAAACATACAGTTAAAATCAATAGAGGGTAATGCTACTTTTATAACAAGCCTTCTATAGCTGCATTTAGTGGCTTTTGACCACTAGAGACAGAAAAGAGACAAACCCAAAGATACACATCCCTGATGTCAATTTAATGCTAACATTAGCATGCTATAAGAGACATGTTTCTAGCCGCTTGACTAATTAATTCTGATAATTCACTCCCCTTTTAAGACTTGATCAACACCTGTGAAAAATACCTGACTCCTCAGCATGCTATGTTCAATTTGCCACTCACTTGTTTACTTTGTCTCTTTGTCACTTTTGACCATGTCAAAACAAACGAAACAGCTGCTTATCATTTTATACGCCCGCTCAGCTAAACCATGCAGTTTATGTGCAGCCAGACAACCACAGCAATGATGTAAATGGTGCTAAAAGCTGTTAATTCTCAGTGGGTTTGCACTAAAAGCTTTTGGTACACAGCACAGTGTCATCTTGATTGAATGTAAATATAAAAAATCTGGGTTAAGGCAGGTTTAAGTGTTATCTTGTTCAACTTCAGATAAGCATTGTAAGAGTTAACGAGTAACAAACAACATCCACGAGACGACTTCATGGGCACTGATGAGCAATTCACATTCGTCATGAGTAAATCAGTTCGTAAGACAATCAGAGGACAAACATGAATGCATGAATTATCATGTCTATGATGATCCATAAGATGTATTACAAAGATTGATTTCTGGCCACATTTCATTATGTAGAAAGAATGAATATGGAAGACCTTTCAGTTATTCAGGATGTTTGTGTTTTTCTCCAAACATATCTACCTCTTCACAGCAGCTACTATAACATAAGTAATAGTTATTTAATTGCTGTTTACATCATTTCTTGTGTTTGCCTTCTGTCATATTTAATCGGAAGAGTTCTGTCACTCCTGTATCATCACATCAGTCAATTAGTTGTGTCTGCTGGACTGAAGCTGTCACACACATTTCTTCAGTGGACATCATGGAGACATGAAAACAAGAGACATCCAGGACTCTGTTTTCGGACATGTTGTTGTCTGTGGAGAGCAGTGTCTGTCAGTCGGTTCACCACTTTGGACCCTGACATGAGTAACTTCACATTCACATGACCTTCATGGTTCCCACAGGGTGAAGGATTTTTTTGGTCCCCTGACTTTAGTGCTTCCATGATCACAACTTCAGTGAGCACCTGAATTTTCATCTAGCACTATTGTCGTTAGCAATGCTAACATGCTAAACAAGGATGCCGAATATGGTAAACATTATGCCTGCTAAACATCAATAACATGAGCATGTTAGCTTGCTGCCGTTAGCATTTAGCTCAAAGCATTGGACTAAGTACAGCCTCCCAGAGCTGCTAGCATCACTGTTGACTCTTGTGTATTCTTCAGTGCAAGTGTGTGTTGGATTTATTTAGTGTTTTGCACTTCAGGACAATCCCTGCATGACCAAAAGAACATTTTCTGCATATGATTCCAGTTTATGCATTCAGAAAAGCTGCTTAAACAGACGGTTGCTTTTCTTACAAAACAACACCCTTATTGTGTGCCAGTAAATGCATCCAAACATCAATAAGAAAAAGCAGTACTATTTATGAGACACTCAAGTATTTCTGACAATGTTCCTGACACACTGTGAATTTTAAATCGTCACATACTTCCTGCTGTTCTACTTGAGAAAATACTTGAAACATTTTGTCCACCTTAGGCCTTCAGCAGCACAAATTCACCCCACCATCCACAGAAACTTCAGTGAATACAGCTGACCGGATTGCCTTGTCACATATTTCTTCTCATGTAACCAAAAGAGGATATTTCAATTAATCCTGGCTACATAATCTACAGCCCAGTAGAGCTGGACTTGCCTCATCTTGTTTCTGTAAATGGACTGCAGTGAAAGCTTTTGCTTAATGTGACACACACCAGGTTTTTCCGTCTACTGTCCAGAGTCCAGATAAATCTTAGGTTACTTACCGGTACATAATGGACTAATTCGCGTATAAATGAGTACATGGTCTCAGGAGGCAAAGTGACAGGTTTGACAGGAGTGAACAAATGAATGGACGGAGAACGTAACTGCACTCTGACACATATTAATCACTGTGAAAAGTGAAAAGTGTTTAGTGCTGCAAATATCTGTCAGCCATCTCCATCCACTGCCGGTGAACGTCAGCAGCAGTGATGAATTAAAAAAAAAAAAAAAAGGCAACACAAGGAGTTTTTTCATTTATCCCTAAGGCTTAAGTGAAACCAAAACAAACGTCAAATATAATTTGAGCAGGAAATCTCTTCTCGAAAAAACTTTAAGCTCCTCAGGCACTGTAAGTTTCGAGGAAACTGTTTCAAAGAGCCAGCAGAGGTTTCTGACTGAAACATAAACACGGTGTGCCTGTAAGTGAAGCCAGGATTCTTATTCTCACTCTCTTTTTAATCTCAGCAGGACGTCCATGAACCGCATTTTGTGCTGAGGTGGAGCCACTTACTTCATCATGTTTATTCATCCATACGTTCAACATTTTCTTAACAGGAGTGTGGCAAAAATTAAAAAGAGCACAGTTGGGGACATAAATTAACCAGTAATGTGACTTAATGTAATATTTAAACCCTTGTCATGCACATTTGATTAAGATGTTGTGACTCATCTGGAAGGTAATTTAGCTGTTATAATAAGAGTTTTTCAGCCGTACTAGCAGATCTGTGAGGGTCATTAGAGCAGAAATCAAACATTTGTTTTTGATCTTAAGCCGTCATGGTGAAATAAAAAAGGGTGGTGTCACAATAAAGGTCTTCCTATATCTATCATGTGAAAATGAAATTGGCAGTATCGCATGTCTGGTTTGCGTGAGAATGGGCAGTCGGTCATCACTTTGGTCCAGATTGATATGTCTCAAAAACTATTAAATGATTGCCATGAAATTTGGAAGACAGACATTCATGGTGTCCAAGGCCCGTATTCACAAAGCTTCTCATAGTCCTCTAAGAGAGCTCCTAACTTAGCCTTGAAATCCCTAGCAAGGAATCTTAGCTTAAGAGTGATTCAGGAAGTGTCTGAGAGCAACTCTGAGCAAGGAGGGCACAGAAACTTTTATCTTAGTGAGGAGGTGTGGTTGACCCCGTTGCTAGGTATGACGCAGTCTTCTAAAAGCTGTGATTGGTTGTTACAATCAAAGTGCTCCTAGTAATGAATGGACAGTAAAATCAACCGATCATATAAATTGGACTGTATTAAGAAATGTGTAATCATGACATTAATTTTATGTCATGATGATGAAACTCAGCAAAATCAAATTAATTGTGACACAGCTTCAAAATGTTTGAATGTCCCTCATTCACATGCCAATTATATTGATATGCTTATTATTATGTAAACTGTCCATGCTGGTAATTTTACTACTTAATGTATTTGATATTAATGGTGGATGCAGACTCAGCTGTCAGCAATTCCTGTGATTGCTGGCGTCCTTATAAAAAGCAGTTTGATTTGGCAGATTGACCAAAACAACGAACGAAATGGATAAAAAGAGAACAAGAAAGCCAAACTGGACACAAGAGCAGTGCCTGCTGTTGGCACAGCTCATGGATGAAAATAAAACAGTATTAAGAGGGAAACTGGGTCCAGGGATCACAGCCCAAGGGAAGAGGCAGACTTGGGAGCGCATTGCCCAGCAGATCAATGCGTCGTTCCCTCTCCTTTTACGCACGAGCGACGAGTGTGAGAAGCGCTGGTACGCGCTGCAATCCCTGTCTGTTTAAGAAACTCTTAGGCTCCTTAAAAGTCCTCCTTCCTCCTCCTAACAGTTTTTCACCTTAGGAGCTCTCTTAAAGCCCAAAACGCTTTGTGAATAACTTTTATCTTACCAAGGGAAAATTCTAATAAAAATCTTACAATTCGAGGAATTCTAAGATTTTTCTAAGAATGACGTCACTAAGAGCCACTTTTAGCCTTAGGATGCTTTGTGAATACGGGCCCAGAGGATGAATGATCAAAATGCTGCAAAAAAAACTCAACTGTACTTTGTTAGCAGGCTAAAATGCTAAAGTAAGATAGTAAACATTGCATGCTAAACATCTGCATGTTAGCACTGTGAGCATGTTAGCTGAAATGCTAGCTATGCTTAGGTGCAGCCTCACAGAGCCGCTAGCATGGCTGAGGTGGATGGACATGTCATTAGTTTTGAAGGTAAATACTGGACAGACTCAAATGTTGACCTCATGGTGGAGCAAGATGGACAGTCAGAGGACCACTAAAGTTATTACGATTCCTACTCTGGGAACCATGAATGTCTGTGCAAAATGTTGTGTTAATCCATCTCATCTGCTAATCATTGACATATATCATCCTGGGTGATTGAACAGTTTGACCTGCTCATGGTGGATGGAGTTAAAGTCAGATCACCAAAGTTATTAGGACTTAGCCTCTGGGAACCATGAATGTCTGTTTCATGTTAATCCATCTCATCTCATTGGGTCTGTTCTTTAATTCCCTGTCCTTGAAAACAAATCCAAGTTTTATCTGGCCACAGTAAAGACTGTGTGCACTCCAGGTAATCTGAGGCTTTGCGGCAGAGTGGTGACTTACAAGCAGCAATCTGTCTGAGTGAAATATCAATTTCTCTCTGTGCCTTATTTCATTTGGACAAAGCCACTGCATCTAATCCATTATCCACTCCTTCTCCTGCGTTTCTATATCTGACAAAAGCAACTGCTTGCATCCAATCAGGTGCACCAATGAAAATGATGTCACTTCCAACGTAACACGGGGAAACAATAGTGAGACGGAGGTGCGTATTTATTCACGGGGGACCTGGGAGTTCGATGATCCACGTCAGCGTCTCCTCTGTTGCTGTTAGGCTGACTCAGACAGATATTCCTGAGGCCAAGGATCTACGAGGGACTGAGGGACTGTGTTAAAAATGCACTTTCAGCTCTCAAGTCTGTCATTACATTGAGTGTTTGCTCAGTGAGTTGTTGTCTCAGGGGTGGTGCTATGAATAGTGGGGCTTTCACTCTGCAGGTGACTCAAGCACCAAACATGCCACAACCTCATATTTTCCTACACAATGCTTTATTTAGGGGATTTATTGTTATGTATTCATGGTTGTTTGCATCTGTTAGCATGGTTGCTGCCGCAGAACATTTAGTTACAGTTCATATATAAATAAGTGAATAAATTTCTAAAGTTAATGTTATTCCTGAAAACATTATTTATTTAAGACTTCTCGTCCTCACATCCTCCCACAGGTTTAGAGATGATTTATAGGTCGAATGCCATTCTTTGGACTGAAGATAGCTGCATTTAATTATCCTTATTGGTAACTATTATACTGTTTGAGTTAAGATGTTATAAAGTATTTACATAGGGATGAATTGTATTCATATATCTGCCATTGTATGCAGTGCAAAGTCATGTGGAGTATGATCAAATATAAGCACATTATGATGGCATGTACATTTATTAATCATTAAGAGTTATATTATGCATTCACAGCACTTCTATACAGTACAAACTTTATTAATATTTCATTCAGAAGTGCGCGCACACGCGCACAGTATTGATGAAATGAAGCTCAGCATGCTGGCATCTACAGTTTATGAGCTATAATGAGTTTTGTCTTACACTAAGGTCTATGGAGGCCCATTGTATTTATAAGTCAGCGCCTGTATACAGTACAAACTCCTCTGGTATTTAAAAACAGTACTACTAAAATAGTACTGCTGAATGATTAACTATACTTAAACTGATTATGGTCAATTTGCGTGTGTGAGTGATGTTCATTTTACACTATAGCCAAATGCAAATGTGTCCCAAATTCATTCCCATTGCATCCAATATTCAGCTGACACGTTCAGTGAGTTTGTGTTCATACACTGAGAAAAATCAATCTAAAATTAGGCCAATCATTGTCATCAGTCGATCAGTGTGCACAGCATTCACATGCATCGTCTTCAGGAAACGCTCGTCTAGTTTTTAATTGTTACTTTTATTTGTCCGTTCTATGTTTTTGCTTTAATGTTTCCTAATTAATAATTTAGCTTGTGAGACCCGTTGTAATTTCATCTATTTGTATGGCATCTGATATATATAAATAAGGCATGCTAATATTTATAGTGATGTAATTGTATCACTAATTGTTGTTATTGGGTCCAGCCCCTCACTGAAAAGTTCTGGCTTGATTACCCCAGTAGTGATAATCAGTTGCACATGCTATCACTCTTCCAGGAGAGAACAACTTGGCTTCAGTCTGCACAAGAAAAACAACTTGTATTTGTGCTTGTTCCAGTTTGTTTCTGTCAACCACACAGATACTGTGTCATATAATAGAAAATAAATTATTTGTTTGGGGGAGCCAAAGCAGCATGAAATTAAAGTATGAAATATTTACAGAAATATTTGGGTGGCACAAATGTAATTTTAGTCAAGATAAATCTGGAGAGCTTGTGCCCTAAGAGACAATTTTTACAGACGACATCCATAGAAATTAAAGCAGGAGAAGCACAGGTGTAATTAATAATGTAACTGCAGTACACTGAGGTCTAGCAGTCCCTGGGAAATGATCACTGGCTTACTACCGGACACTTAAAATGAATTACACTCCAGTTAAAGTGGAAAAGCTTGATTCCTGTCATCTTTAGAGGGATAACTGGAAACTCTCAGTGTGGCCATATCCACACTAAGCTCTGCATTAAACCTAAATAAGAGTTCTCTGTTGTGGGCTTCCGTCCACACTAAGCCACGATTAATCACACCCCAAACAACAATGCATCTCAAACAACCCCTGTCAAGTCCATACTGCTGTAAGGGGAGGAAATCCATTGAGGATAAGACGATTAAAACTGGCAGCGAAGTACAAGCTTGAAAATAAAGGCTGTGGAGAAGCTTGCATTTAAGTATCTGTTGCAGTGTAGCTTGGGAAGAGGTACAGTCTATTTCTACAGTGACTAATTGGCTGTGTTGGGGTAATTGATGCGACGGATTAAGAGATTTTATTTTCCAATATTGTGGTTTCTTATTTCACTGTGGTTAATGCCAAAATTGGATGTTGGTCTCTAAATTTTAGATTTGGTGAGAGGGGAAACATTTTTTAAGCATGTTGCATGTGGGATGCTCATCATCAGGTTTACACAGATGGGTTTAATCCTAATAGAAAAACACTGGCATCTATTCAAGACAGCTTCCAAATAGTGTTTCAGTTTTCCCAGAGAGACGGTGGCACGATTATGGGCAATTTGGTGGGAGGATGAGACAAAACCAAAGAGCAGTGTTCCTTGTACAGACCCAGCTGCAGAATTAATTAAAGAAGGTGGACCTAATTTAATTACTGAGCTTAACCTTCGGTGTCTGGCAGGTTGTGGGGTGGAATTAGTTCATGTTGGAGGAGGCGGCAACAAAGCAGCAGATTAATTCATTAAAAGTTAAAAGGTCTGATGTTGGTGGCTGAGGAAGTAGGACAAAGTGAAGCACACACAGTCCCGTTATGTGTTCGGTAGTGCTGCATTATTTGCCACCAACGACGGCCTGGATGCTCCACAAAGGCAGGAAAAGTAGTGAAGGTCCAGGACGCCCAACAAATGTGGTAAATTTGTTGTTGTTCTCTGGAGAGTTGTCACACACTGACATTAAGAATTAGGACAGCGGCGTATCCCGACATGTTGACAGCACGTGGGCTCACACAGAAAATCATATATGTGGGTGTTTTGAAGAGCACCATCTGTGTGTGTTGCCCTTAATTTTAAGAACAAAGCTGATGAGTTCTAGATGGATTTCTGCCAGTTTCTCTGCAATTTCTATTAAAATTATGTCACAAGGAAGGTTTTGTTCTTTCAATTAGTGGTGGATGGCTCTAGATTTAGCATCTAATCTGCAAGAAATTACCACCTAAATTCTACAAAAAAGTTGGGACGCTGTGTAAAAATAAACAGAATATGATAATTTGCTAATCTTTTTTTTACATATACTCAATTGAAAACAGTACAAAGACAATATCTTAATGTCTAACCTCATCAGTTTCAACAATTTTTGTAAATATCTGCTTATTCTGAATTTGATTCGTGTTTCAAACAAGTTGGGACAAGACTGGGAAACTTGTGAAATCCTCCAAAAACACCTGTTTGGAACATTAACACAGAATTAACGGTTTTAGTTTTTCTCTCTTTCTTTCATGTCATTACTAAAGTACTTTTCGTCACTTCTTGTATGTACAAGGATCTCAGACATTGGACACCTGCGTACTTTTTCTCCAGCATAACCGGGCCCTTAGCATCGTCACTGTGTGAGCATGTTAGCATGCTAATATTAGCAGCCTCACAGTGCTCCTATTGTGGCTTTAGGCTACTTGTCTTGTTTCCTATTGTTTTGCTCTTTTGCTGTGGACAAAAAACAGAAAACTACCTGAAACTGCTGCCTTTGTCCCTGTCAGGTCCTTGGCATCTGTATCTGAACCAAAGTTTTTATCTAGGTTGTTGACTTGAAGCTGTTTGTTGGATCACTCTTACTGTGGTGGAATAATATTCCCATAAGGGAGTTCCTGCTTCTAGATCCTTAAATTCAGATCTCTGAATTTGAGTCATACAGACACTGAGAGGGATGTGACAACTGCTGATTATGAAAAGGCTTCATTTTTAGCCGGAGATTAGAGATGCCAAAGAAAGAGGCACAATTATATGGTCTAAATTAAAAGAAAAATTTGTCCCCATTCATGCAAATAACAAAAGCCACAGTGAGTGCAGTGAAAACCATGAATTATGGAAACTTACACTGGGACTGACTTCTTTGTGTTTAGGCTTAACAGAGGAGGACTGAACCACCATGTAGGGAAAACCATAATACTTTATTTGCTGGTGTGTCGAGCTGTCAGAGTCACGTCAAGAGGTGGATGATTAATTTCAAACACTTCGTCTCAGATCAACTAAAAGGTTTTGTCACCCGCTGAAAAGTTCTCTATTCTTAGGCCTTTATTACAGATGGCTCAAGTACAGACTGTACATGTAACCACTTGAATGTTATTTAGGATTAATAATGACATGTGAAATTAGTTTGGACGGTGAGTGAGTGCTTCCAGAGCGACCCTGAAGGAGGAACTGGATGACGTCTTTGTTTGTTAAAGAGCAAGCAGCATTCAGACTCCTCAGTGGGGTTTAATGTTGTAATGTGATGTGTAATGTACATCTGGGTGGGTGTTTTGAGAGAGAATATCATTGTTTTGGGCTAAATGTGACCAGTTTTAAACAGCTTTATTTTGAAACTGTTTGAAATATATGACTAAAATGATGTGCTTACACAGAATTTCCTGGGTGAAAACAGTTAGAAGCACCACGTTAAACTACTTACACCCAGAGTAATGACACAAAAAAAAACTACGTTTAGCTGTGCAAAATCTTTTAAAACCGTCAGTATTCAAACTGCAACATTTGGCTTCCCTCTAGAAACTTCATTATTGAGAAACTGCTGAATCAGCACATAGTCAAGCCAGGGCTGAAACAGTTGATTGGTTGATCAATCCATCAATAAAAAAGCTAATCAACACAGTAACACTTTAGCATTATATGCACTGTAAAAACCTGTATTAAATGGTTTATAATATGCTATCATGTAGTTAAATATTGTTACAAGGTATTTTTCAGTGATTATTAATGTTGAACAACTTTAACTTCTGTGAGGTTTCAATAATTGCATGCTAGTGTATAAACAGATGTTTATATATAACTTGAAATTATATGAATTATTTCTTCATGAGAAGATAAGACTTTATTGATCCCACACTGGGGAAGTTAAAACTGCATGAAACTGAACACTTAACAAGTGAGACAAGTGATGTCTCAGATCTTAAAAAAGACAGACAGCTGTAGGACAATGACAACAAAGCAAAACTGTAAAATCCGAAGGAGCAGGACAACATTTGGGCAATCATCCCTCTCAGTGCAAGGTACGCACTTATGGAATTCCTTACCATCAGAAATTAAATCCGAAACAGAACTAAAGAAGTTTAGTGTGAAAGTTAAACACTGGCTCAAGCAGCGGCAGAAATGTGAACATTAATTTCTCATAAGTAATTATTACTATAGTACTTTACTAATGTTTAATGTTAAATTTAACTTGTGTTTTAACCTGTAATTTATTGCAACTGTGTTTATTTATTCATGGTACTTATTCACTGTATCCACTGTATTACTGTATTACTATTACTGTATTTGTATAATTGCATTTGTATTGTATTCTGTATATTTTATTCTGTTCTAAGGCCTGATCAGGGACAAAGACTGCAAATTAGCTGAAGCTAGACGTCTTATGTACATCACATTTTCCCATTTCCTGTGGCAATGTTGTATGTATCGTAAATAAATAATAAATACTTAAAATGACCATATATCTGCTTATACCAGCATTATAATGTGTTACATGATTTATTATATGTGTATATGCTGCTTATTAATGATGAATAGCTGCTTCAGCTGCTCTGTAGCAGTTCCCCAAGGTAAAAACCAGCATGGCTACATGTTCACAGTGACAATGCTAACAGTGTTTGTCATGAATTTAGCATGTTAGCATGCTAAAGTTTGCTAATTAGCACTAAGTACACAAAGTACAGCTGAGGATCATAAACCAAAGGAGTGGGCAAATAAAATTTGACCAGATGACGGCACTCAATGAAGTCAGGGGAACAGGGATTCATCCACTGGGCACCAGGTTTCATGCCAATCCATCCAGCAGCTGTTATGTCAGTCTGGACCAAAGTGATGGACTGACAGACCGACAAATCTACGCTGCCATCTGCAGAGTTACACCACTAGCTTGGCAAAAAATGCCAAATATTTTCTGCTCCAGGCTCTCAAGCGTGAGGGTTTTCTGCCTTTCTCTATTTGATAATATTGTGAACTGAATATCTTTTGGTTTTTAACTATTTTTATTGACCAATCATGCTTAAACTGTTAATGAAAAAAAAATCAACAGGTAATTGATAGTTAATAATTGTTAGATGCCAAACGCTTCAAGGACGACAACAGTAACTGGCTGTTTTTCAGCCAATGGCAGCACATTTCACAGCAGCATACAGCAGCGTGTGACATGGACCGGGAGTCACTGATGAGACTGATGATGATTCCACTAAGGTGACGTTTCAGCTCCACATGACTGTCCAACCCTGCATGATTACATTTCACCTGCATGTTTGGCATCACGCTGATGGACGCACAAACACACCTACTTGGACAGTGAAATCCATCAGCAGACTTTTATCTGCGTAATGAGCAGCGGATGACAACATTGCACTAAAGTGTTGTGTGCCTCCGGCGTTCAGAGTCATCGGGGGTAATTACGATCAAATTAGTCTGGAAATGTTAAAGTTCATCACTCTCGCGGAGGGGAGCTGTCAGAGTGTTGTTATTCTGGGGCAGTTTCTGATGAAGTGGAGAATAGCTCGACTTCAGTGACACAGTGCCTTATGGAGACATGCAGCGTGGCCCTCTGGGAGATGCCAGGTTCATTACTATATCATGAAGTCACTGAGTCACACTGGAAGGACAAACAGGTGAAGCCTCACCAGGAGGAAGTACAGGTGTCACTGTGGGTATTAGATCAGTCTGATGAGGCCTACATGGTGTAATAATGCACTCATACATTATAGATCTGAGTCACTCTCTGCACTCTCAGTCTTTTCAGAATAAGATAAGAAACTTTATTCATCCCACACAAGGAAATTAAAGTGAAATTAAAGGGGTGTCACACTGTTGTCCTGCTGCTACCAGCGTAATTACTTTAAATTTATTCAGGTCATTTGGGGAAAGTAGCAATAGTTATAAAATACTTAATTACAATTAAAAGTCCTTCATTCAAAGTGTTACTATGGGGAAAGTACAGAATTATTAACAGAATGTATAGTATCATAAGTAAAAGTACTCATTTTGCAGAATGGCTCCTGTCAGTGTTGTGTTATTATATTATCTGATCATTATTATTTATCCATAAATGTAAGCAGTATTTTCAACAGATATAAACTGATCCTGTGTTTCATTAGTACAGATCTTGATATTGAATAAACTATAACAAGAGCACTAATACCTCAAAGTTGTATCTATGCAAATTACTATTGTGAAAAGTAGATTAATAAATAAGAAAGGTTCTCTTGTACAGTTGAGCAAAATGTTGTTTTATTAGTTTTTGATAGAAAGAAAATAAAATAGCCACTATCTTGATAATTAATTGATCTTTTCAGACATTTAAGATAAAATATCTACATTCCTGCTGCTCACATGTGAGGATTTGTTGCTTTTCTTTGACCTATGTGATAGTTAAGTGAATTTGGAAGAGATTTTGGACTGTTGGTTAGACAAAACAGGCAATCTGAAGGCGTCAGCTCGGGCTCTGAGACACTTTGATGGGCAGTTTTTACTATTTGATTGTTTAATAAAAGGAAACATTTGGCAGATTGACTGACAATAAAATCAATCGTTAGTTGCAGCTCTCCAGCAAACGAGATACAAATCAGATAAAGACAGATAAAACTACTGAAACCTAAAAAGTGAGATTAAGAGTTGATTATTTGGTAAATGTAACTTTCAATTAAACCTTAAATGCTTTCTATAAAGTCAAGACTCCTCAACATCTCCACCTGTCAGCCACTGAAGTCATGTGAGGGTTTTTATCGGCAACACATCAGACGTTCAACACATGAACTGAGCCGCGAATTTTGCTCCCAATGCCACAAAAATCAAACCACAAAGGGAAATAAAGCGCTTCAAAGAAAGTTTGACCCGCATCATTTTCCTTGACGTCTGCCATTGTGAGCGTTTTACTCCCCGACACTTGTCAAGGTGTGCGTCGGTGAGCGCGAACACAAAGCAGCAGCATCACGCGTGAACCCACCGCTGCGGTCGGTCTGGTTCTGCGCTTCGCTCCTCCTCGTCCGGCTGCAAACCTCCCGAGCCCTCAGGTGCTCAGAGATGATGGCGCAGTCCGGATGAATCCCCTCAGCCTGCAAAGAGGAGAGAGCTTGGTTTATCTCCAGCGGCGCACACACACGCAGCGCAAAGCGGAGGCGCTGCGCCGCTCGCTTGGAGGAGTAGTTGTGCGTGAGTGGGTGCAGCTGGAGGAGAAACGAGGAGGAACCCGTCCAGTGAACAAACACCATGAACACAGACACACACGCCTCTTTGGGCAGATCACTTGGTTTTAGTCACTGGTCAGGGTGGAGGCATTTTCAAGACAGGAGTCCCATTTTGCCACAATATCTCAGAGGAAGTTGAAACATTTTTAATTTAACAGCAAATTAAAGCTCTTTGTGTTGATATTTTGCTCTCAAATGAAATTTTTGATAACAATTAAAGTAATTTCTTTCAGCATGCTTTTTGCAAATTCACGCTCAAACCTTGAGGCAGACTTCAGTCGCACTCTCATGTTTCCGCACATCTTCCTCCTGTTCTCCCTCTTCATTTTGCCTTTGATTGATACCAGATGGATGGATGTGATGGATGCAGGTCGCGAGCCTTGATAACCACTAATTAGCGCCAGCAGCTTAATGAGGACATTTGCTGTCCAAGCACAAAGAGCCAGAGAAGGACAGGGGATAATAATGGCATCAGCGCGGCGAGAGAAAAATGTCATATAGGGAGTAATTAAGCCAATCGTTTACTAACTAGCAGCTTCTGTCGAGTATAACATGCAGCAGCAAAAGAGTCAACTTGAACTGCACTTTGAGCTGCTCTTAATTCATGAATGAGAGTATTTCGTCCCACATAGGAAGGCTGTACACATGATGAAGGAGTAGAAACATGTCACTCACTATAGGTCTGTGCCACAGATGAAGATAGATGATGAGGAGAATGAATTTCTCCTGTCGTCCCGGCAGCCTCTTCAAACACATGTCCATGTTCTTATCTGTCCGCTTTTTATCCCTCATCGGATGATGATGATGATGATAGTGGTGATGATGATCCGCGCGCAAATCCAGGTTATTTGTTCCTCTGCTCCTCTTAAACACTCACTTCTTTATAGCCTCGATATGAAAATGTCAAACCTAAAATAGATGAATCCTCACTCACCCCGCGAGCTGCAAAGTTGCGGGAGTGAAGAGCTGCTGTCACACATCTGCGCTCTCTCTCTCTCTCTCTCTCTCTCTCTCTCTCTCTCTCNCTGATGAAAGAATACAATGTATATCTTTATTTTCCTTTAAGTTGCTCACATTATCTCCGGGGAATTTATAGGAAATTGTTAAAACATTTTCATATGTTATGGAGCTTGTAAAATAACATGTTTCTATCTGTGACTCAGTGTTCAGTCTCAGGCTGTGTACAAATCCTACCTGAAAGTCCAAATGAAATTACAGTCTCTGTGGGTTTTCTTTTCTTTTTTTTTTTTTTCTCATTGAAATATCTTTAATAACAAACATGATCTGTTTGGCAGTGGCATATTTCATAACTGTTACTTTGACCAGGCAAAGCTGCAAATGCGTCATCACTGTGTCTGTGCTTGGGCTTTAGATGTGACAAAGGTTGGAATTTGGATGGATGGATTTTAACGTCTGTGACTCTCTCTCTCTCTCTCTCTCTCTCTCTCTCTCTCTCTCTCTCTATCTCTCTTTCTGTGTTTCTCTCTCAGGTGAATGAATGTCTCTCCATTCAGAGAGATGACAGTGGGGACAGATGATGAAACAAACAACCAGTGGCCTAATTTCAATTCACAAAATGTATTTAGCAAATGTTACTGACTGCCAGGTGCATATGTGTCTCAAACAAAACCTTTATTTGTCCACTCCCTGAGAGGCAAATGATTTAATATTTAACAAAGGATGTACTATGAGACAAATACATACCTCTGAAAAGTCAACTTTTCAAATTACCCGATTATTGCTTTTTTTTCTGTTGATTGACTAATTGACTCTAACTAATAGAAACTAAGACTCATTCCTTTACTACAGAACAAAATAAATACATTATGTATATCAGGATTTGTTTCTCTGAACACTGTAAACAACATTTTACACTTGAACTGCAGCAAAAAGAAACCTTTTGAAAAGTAAGACTTTCTGATGCGAAGCTGAGTTGTCAAACCAAATAAATTCATAGTCATGCATTGCTAGCAAGTACGAACCTGTACTTGCAAATTCGAGACAAATATGAGACAAATACATACCTCTGAAAAGTCAACTTTTCATGAGCTCAGACAGACAGCAGATGATGTATTTTCCAGCGTAAGAGTTTATTTGTCATTTAGGAACACTTAATCTTTCAGTTTATCAGAAAAAAAAAAAAAGATTTCAAAATTACCAAATTTGGATGTACATGGTTTTCACTGGACATTAAAGGTATCTGCAATCTGAAAAGTAATTAGTAACTAAAGTTGTCAGACAAATGTAATGGAGTAAAAACTACAATATTTCAATATTTACTTCTGACATGAAGAGGAGTAGAAACTGCATATAAATGGAAAGTACAAGTACTTTGAATTTATACTCATGTGCAGTACTTCAGTGAATGTATTTAGTTCGATTCCACTGCTGGGTGTGTTACAACAGGATATGCTTTGCTTTCTCTGCCCGAGGACGTGTACTGCTGTCAGTAGTATCTGAAAACACGGTTGATGCAGTAGCTGAAAGCCAGCCATGTGGGCTATGATTAGCACAGGGGCGAAAACCTCCACCTTCGTATCTTTGAAGAAGAGAACATATTTCCATGTTGCTCCACTGGAGCTGGTGTATGGTCTGTAATTTACAAATGGGGCCATGTGAGACAGTTTCCAGGTGTGAATGTGGAGCAGGCCAGTGCTACAAAAGCAAAAGCCTTCCCTGTAGAATAAGAACACGGGATTCAACCTTCAGCTTAGTGATTCATTTACAGGAACATTTAGCGCCAGGTGTTCAGCTAAAGCTCCTTGCAGGCCGGAGAAGAATATGATGCTCGTCGCTCGTGTGAATCTGTGTCCCAGTGGCTTCAGAAATGATTAAAAGCAAACCTCTTGGTACACACGGTAGCATGTTATCAGGTTTCTCTAATCGCGGTAGCGCAGGCTTCCCGTTAAGCTAATCCTGAAACACTGTGACCATTCACAAACACAAAAGATTTGTGTGAAAGCACCGACGCTGAGCGCTGACGCTGTTGGCTAATGGCTCATTTTTCAAACATTTTAGCTGTTTGCATTTAAAAATGGCTTTGCATTCCCTGTTTGATCACTGGTTTCAATTCTGTGGAGCAGGGACGGCTATCTATCGATCAACAGTCGGATGGTGTGTGAAGTGAAAACAGCCGAGTGTTTGTATCCTACTCAAGCTCGAACCGATTGCACTGTAAACATGTCAGACCCGAAGCTGGAAAAGCTCAGGTCAGATGAAGCCAGTGATCGTCTGCAGCTCAGGATTATTTTCATTATCAATTAATCCGCTGAATGCTTTCTTGAGTAACCATTTGGTCTATTGAATGTCAGCAAATGGCAAAAAAAAAAAAAGAGCCCATTGTGGCATCATAAAATGTTACTCTTACACTGTTTTGTCAGATCTAAAGATCCGAAACTGCAAGATATTTGGTTTTGCTGTCATAAAAGACAAAAATCCAGAAAATATTTACATTTGGAACCACCTTTTTTTTTCGTTTTCTATAGAAATTACCTGATTATTGATTTTTTTTCTGTTTCTGATTGACTAATTGACTCTAACTAATAGAAACTAAGACTCATTCCTTTACCACAGAACAAAATAAATACATTATGTATATCAGGATTTGTTTCTCTGAACACTGTAAACAACATTTTACACTTGAACTGCAGCAAAAAGAAACCTTTTGAAAAGTAAGACTTTCTGACAAGAACTCATGTTAACATGACATCAGTTATCATTACAAGGATGCCATTGTTTACCAACCCACACTGAACTCTGACTGCATTACATGATGAAAGACTAACAAAGAGGAGAGAGAGGCAAAGGATCTAAAGCTCCTGGTTTCTATTTGCTGATAATCAGCAGTGAAAATCACTCGGTCAAAATTTAGGTCAGAACATCACCAACACAGTACAGGCTTCAGCAGGAGTGGACAGGGGATTGGTTAGGACCAGGGTTGGTATTATTTTCATATTATTGTTGTTTTATTTACCTGAAATAAAATATGGTATAGTTATGGACAGAATACAAGACAAAGGCCCCCCACCCGTCCCAGGCAGACACCCAGACTGGTGTGCTGTTTGCAGTCATTCTGTGTCTCTCTGAGGTTGTTTCTCGTCTCTGTGTTGTACTTTTGCATCTCTTTGTTGACACTTTGTGCCTGTTTGTGGTTGTTTTGTGTCTTTTTGTGGTCAGTTTGAGTCTCTCTGTGGTCTTTTTTGTAGTCGTTCTGCATCTCTTTGTGGTCATTTTGCGCCTCTTTGAGGTCATTACACATCTCTCTGAGGTTTTTTCATGTCTGTATGTTGAGCTTTTGCGTCTCTGAGGACTTGCTGCTTTTCTCTGTTTTTTATCGTTGTAAACTGAGTATGTGAAAAAAATCCTTAAAGACAGCAATGCTACAAGATGAAGCTCTGACTGCAAACAAGATCAGTCTCATATGAAGGTTTCATTTGCAAAAACAGGCATCTCTGTTTTGATTCATTTTCTTAGATCGTAGGTTTTTTGTGCACTCCAGGGAATGTCAGTCAAACTGGCGCTGCTTTTGGGCTTTTGCCTTTCATGGATAGTGACAGCTGACGAGAGACAAGAAAGGGGGAAGAGAGACGGGATGACATGCAGTAAAGGGACTGGACTGGAACCTGGGCCACTGCAGTAAGGACTCAACCTTAAAACATGGGCTGGTGTTTGGTTATTCATTTTATCTTCACATATTCTACTTTATGCAATTATGCAAACACAACCGTTTTGCAAAATGAAAATAAAGTGCCATCGCTGCATGTTTGTCCTGATATTCATTTTCTTCTTCTTGACAGATTTTTGGCTCAACACGGCCTCAGCCCTAAAGCCCAGTACAGGCCATGTCAATGCTTCGAGACAAACACATAGTGAAAGGTCTTGGTGAAAGAGGAATGTCACTCAGTTTCAGCAGTCGTGTGTTTTTTCCCTTAGGCTCAGACACAGGTTACAGGCAGTACTTGTAAATGTATGTCTCCTTTTCCTGAGGCTAGAGAGCTGACCATCAAATTTTGGGATGTAAAATGCGGCTCTGCTCTGTGTAAATATGAAGACAAATGTGTTGTATGTTAGCTGCAGTTGCAGTCGAATTGTGTTTAAATTCGGGTTCGTACTTGCTAGTAATGCATGACTATGAATTTATTTGGTTTGACATCTCAGCTTCGCATCTGATGGCTCCACAAAGTGAGTGTCAGTAGAGCAGATGCTAATTTTACAGCCCAAAGGCTTCACAAATTCTAGGTTTCTCTCCCTTTGGACAGAATACAGACTGGTGTGCATTCTTAAAAGAAGAAGCATTCATCTTTAATGTTGAAGCCATTTACTGTAACACAGATGCACACTTATATCTGTGGAGATGGTAATGTTGACATTAACCCCCCTGAAGCGACATACAGAACAGATCCCAGGAGACACATACTGTATCATTCAGATGTGGGACTTATCTGAACTTGTCTGAACTGCAGTGGACTGATGCCTTAATTTTAGCGCTACCTATAGCCTCAGTTTAATTTTAAAGAGCGTCCTGCCCAGAATAACTTTTTAAGGATTTGTCACAATTTGAAGAGAAAATAAGATGCAAGTTGTAAATTATTGGTCAACCAGAGTGGTTGAATGTGGAAAAGAGTTAGGTCTGACTATATGTCCTCGTGACAGATGCTTCACTTTGCACGAGTCAGATGATAGGACTCTGCGACTGTCCTTGTAACAGGAGGTCAGCTGAAGCCGGCTTCCAGACGTCTGTCAGATTACTGAAGATGTCAGAAGTAACTCATCAATCTTCACAGGACAGATTTCAGAGCTTGTGTGTCTCGTTCTGAAATATGTATCGATCATGTTTCCTCTGAGGCTTTCACATTGTGCATATAATTATAAAAGACTGTTTTCATTGCAGACTTTTATTATCATTATTTTACTGTGTATTTGCCCTTTCAGACACTTTTATCCTTGTTACAAAATTTAGAAATTGGCTCTATGATAGTTGAACATCTTCAATTGTTTTGCATTCATACCATACCGTGTTGCAATTCATGGAAAATTTACTTTTGAGTTCATTCATTCTATCAAATAAAAAGGCTGGATTTGTACCACCACTACAACAATTCTTCTTCTTCTTCTTCTTCTTCTTCTTCTTCTTATTATTATTATTATTATTATTATTATTGTTGTTGTTGTGATGATGATGATGATGATGATGATGATGATGTTTAATAATCATCATAATAATAACCCAAATAATGTAGTATGTCTCCTCTGGTATTTACAAAATGTTATTAATAATATTCACAAGCACTGTATGCAGGAGTTATAGTCAATCTAAATTAGCTCGATTAGTCTGCCCCCTGCAGGACAAGGGAGGAACAATGTTAGTCTACACAAGGGACTTAACGACTGGACTATACTTAAACTTTATGACATTTCGGCCCATTTTTTTAAAGATGTACTGACACATTAACCGAAGTGGAAAGACAAAGACACAAACCACACTGTCTCACTTTTCAACGTAAACATATAAAAATGACATGTATGAATGCCCAAGAGCAGAACAGCACAAGACCGTTACCAGTCACAGCTCCCTGTTGGCTGCCGGTCTCCTGGAATCATGGGAAATGAAGTCTTCAGCCAAAATGGATCATACCAACCGCAAGATACAATGTAAATAGAGGCGACAACACGAATTTCCTTGTGTCTTCAGGATTTATAGAAAACAAATAGTTTTCTCTGTGTTTTTCTGTTATTATATTTTCCGTAAATGTTACATAAATGCGGAAATCGTTGATAAAGTCATCGTTTGTCCCCCCCTGTCCAACTGAAGAATACAAGCGTCCCGGCACTGCAAGTCCTCTTCTCCCGTCGGATTACAGCCGAGGCAGCACGCGAAGTGACGGTTACCGAGCCATAAAACGTCGAATTAAGCCAAGAGTAAGTGCAGGAAAGTTGTATTTTTACGACCTGAACATGGCAAAAGGTGTGCTGTTCGTAAAATCCATAAATTTTTGAATTTTCAGTTTTCTAGCGCCACGTGGTCAACGGAACTACTAGTTGCTGAAGCTGTCAAAAAAACTCGTGCAACTAACGTAACTTTAGCTAATGTCTGTGTGAGGAGACACTGGACGAAATACAACACGAATCCCACTGTCATAACTATCTTTCTAAAAGCGCCATTTTCCTCATTTGTGAAAGATGTTATACACGAATTCCCACTTATTTCACAGTCTAACGAGACAAAATGTTGGCGACTTGTACAGTTATTTATGTCACCCAGTTATAGTATTGAGTTAACGATGCTGGAATGTTAGCATTCCTCATACACAATAAATTGTAGTCCTGTGGTTGTGTTCACCATAAACGTTTGTAGTTTATGAGAGTTTACATTGTCTCTTATTTTTATGTTAGGCATTAGCTTCCCATTGCAGTAACCAAAGGTGAGTTGATGTTAAAGCTGTTTTTCAGCCGATGCTCTAACATGCACGGTTGTATTGCTATCTTATGGTGTAGTGGAAGTATTTTACCATCAGTTGCCAGTTTATTAGTAGGTAATATACACCCGGCCAGAACTAGTGCAGACTAACTCAGCAAACCTGCAGTAAATGCTGCCTACATGAAGGATTGAGCGTTGAGTTTGAACATGTTTTGGGAAGGTGTTGCTTCAATTTTATGGTAATTCGAAAGGTCAAGTTTGTGGGGATGTTGGACTGTATTGCATATTATTGAGAGGCATTTCCAATATTTCATCTACCCTCATTGATGTATAGGAAATAGGGTTGCAACTACCATATTTTCTCAAATAATAAATCTTACTTTTAAAACTGTGTGAAGAAAACAAGAAAATACTCAGATGTAAGAAGCTGGAGCAAGCATATGTTTGGCATTGACCCAGACAATTAATTTTCAGGCATTGACTGATTGGTTCAGCTTTAAGAGGGAGGTCAAAATATTAGAAACTCCTCTAAGACTAAGACAGTGCAGTTCAACAGTGGAAACCTTCATCAATTAGCATAAAGTTGGATTAACACCTCTTTAAACAGTTCACAGGAAGGTAGAAATTAATACCAGGCTGTTGTGTTCATCTGCATTAGGTTTATGTTGGCGTACCTCATAATCTGGCAACTGAGAGTACATATCTGCACTAACAGTGCTTGCAAGTTAAGTGTTTTTTGTTGTTGTGTTTTTATTGGATTATTATTTATTATGTGGTTAGCTGTTTGTATTTTATGCATGGAAATGTAAATGATGTCTTTTGGTGGTGATGTTTGCCTGCTTGTTTAAAGGCAGTGCTGCTGTCAGAAACAATTGGATTGTCTTTAATGGAGTTTGTTTGCAGATTTCTGTGATTTATTTTGTATTATTTAAGTATTCCATTCCACAATAGGTAGCGCACATTTTCCTGCAGCATGCCAAAACAGAGGTGAGCTAGACAGTGTTGCATATGTTGTTTTTTTCTGGATGTTTCAGAAGAAACATCTTGACATATTTAATGCAGAAAAACAGTGCTTCCTCATTAATTGGCACAGCTGCTGCTGTGTTTGAAAGGATAACCTTGTTCTAGTGTTGCACCACACCTGCCATTATCTGGGTGTAATTCACCCTGTTTGTTTCAAGTTAAAACTGCAGCGCTTCTCAATAAAAATACTTGTACTTCATTGATTTTCAGATTTGAAATGAATTTGGAGGAAACACTGTAAATGCATCCTAACCTAAATGTTGTCCATTTTCACCTGTCATTTGTGTTAGACACATCACATTTTGCATTGTTTGTTTTGACTTTGCTTTTTGAAAGGCCAATGTGAGATTGATCATCTATTTGTCTCTTCGTCTACCGGTTAAGCTCATTCTGAACCCCTACTGTACTGGAAAATTTAAGCTTTTCGATCAGTCCACCATCTCTTGCCTCAAGACCACATTGGCATCACACATTAGCTGTTTTATGAGCTTTCTTTGCGTCTAACCAGCAAAGTTCTGTGATACTAACTTCACACTGAACTAATGGCTCCAGCTTCCACCTGTTGCTTCTTTTCTCTCCTCATAAACCTGACACAAAAGTGTGTAGAGAAATAAAAGAAAAATGGATCAGTCATTGCCAAACCGTCAGCAAGGAGGAGCCCCTCAGCATGCTGCACCAGTGTGGGCCTTCAGCCAGAGTAATGTCCCCACCAAGGAGAGCGCCATCAGCGGAGACCAGCTTGGGAGGCTGCGCCGACGCACTCGTTTGTCCCAGTCGGAGAGCCAGAGCTCTGGGGCTGAAGAGGAGTGCTTGAGCACCTCCATGGAAGCAAGTGGCTCCTACGGTCAAAGCCCCATCCTTAAGGGCATGCAAGCAGAGGGAATCTGGTCCCAACGCAGCGCCTTTGAGCAGGCTGAGAGCAACCACCAACGGCGACTCATCTCTAATGGCAGTGGACCGCTGTCATCCTCTCCGAGGAGTCCAAACACCAGAGGCTACTTGAGCTTCCAGTCCAGACGCACCCACAGTCAACAGCAGGATCAGGGGCACCTCGTCACCACTGTAAAGGCCTCTGGTACCCCCCACCGTCAGTACAGTAGAGGCCGCAATCGCACCTCCTCTGAGACCGAGCAGGGGGGCAAAGGCAGCAGGGGGCCGACCCAGAGGAAGAGAGGCCTCTCTGAGACGGAAAGCAGGCCCAGATGGGACAAGTATGGCACCTCTCACACAAGGAATGGGAGAGACATGATGTGTGTTTTCGGTTTATTTAATTACTATGATTTCTTTTTTTATTTGTTGTCTGTCTGCGTTTCTGTTTGGCCTTTTTCAGTTATGCTAACTTGTGTATTGTGTATAATATGTTGATATGCAGGTTTATAGATGAGCCTTTTGGGAGTTTTTGTTTATGCCACATTCAGACTGACTTAAAATGAAGTAGCACCCTCATTCATTTAATGAGGTCAATCCCTTAACGCCACAGTGGTGCCAGCACAGAGTTGAAGCTTGCTCAGCTTTTGCCGTAGTGCAGTGCAACATCATCACAAGGTGCTGTGGTGGCCGGTTGATCAGGTGCTGCTAGCTTGCTTTGGTTATTGCTGTATTTCTGTTTATCTCACAATCATTGCGGCGAAAGATTTATTGTCACCGTTATAAGTTTGAGTTGTCAAATCCTGTCTCGCAGTGTTCTGGCTTCTGATAGGCCTTTAACTTGTAGCGGTACTTGAAACAACATGCCCCCATCCATACAGCCCTGTGCATTTTTTTAGTGCCCACTAAGTCTGGTATTGTGTCAGTATTGCATAAGTACTGCAGCCATGTACTGTCATGTGGGTTTGTATTTGACGATCATGCAACAAAATGGACCTCTGCTGTCACTAAGGGCGGGGGTGGGGTGGTGGGTGGCACAGTGACCTACCTTTTGTTCAATAATCCAGACTTTGCCGACCAGGCAACTGTGTTTCACTGGCAGAGGAATGTGTAGATGCCTGTCTGCTGCAGCAACTTGTCAGCAAAATGAGAGGAGAGGTGAAGCATATGTGCAGTAGTTCACCGCCTTTTCCACCCATTAATGTTGCTTTTTATTTCACAGATGCCTGTTATTCTGCCATTTATTTACTCCATACACGATAAAAACTGTCTGTCACGCTTTGTTTTGTCTCTCCTATTCCACCCACAACTCCATCTGTCGTGCTGCATGATGTTGAACTTGTAACATACGTTGTCCTGGTCAAGCATTTAATTTAGCCCTGTTCTGTCATTCATTTTTGTCCCTGATTGTGCTGGCTGTACCAGCTAAATAGTAGATAAGCTGTTGGCTGCAGATAATCATCTTATTTCTGCTGAATTTCTGACTTCTCTTCTCAGCAACAACATGAGTGGACTGCAGTGCCTCGCCTCAGAGAACATCTGGTTCGACAAACACTGCTACGATGAGGCGGAGAAGCGCTTCTATGAGGGAGCCAATGGACCCTCTGCCCAGCACCAGGTAGAAGAAGAACATAAAAATCCTACTTCTTTTGGAAACTTAACTGTTCATGCAGCCCAAGAGCAAAGCTTGGGCCTCAGACCTTGTTTAATATCTACTTGATTATTCTAAGAAATTCTTGAGACGACCTTTATTTCCAAACCTCTTGTCTCTTGCCGTCATCTTTTGAAGTTCCTTTCGTCTCCTGCCTGACACCCCCTCAGCTCATGCTGCCCTGTCACTCACCAGCCTGTTAGATTAAGCAATAGTTACATCATCGTCAGTCACAGCCCTCGGCAGCCCGGAGCAGCTGTGTGCATGTGAGTTAAGCCACTCGATTTAGAAGTGGCTCGGCCTCGCGAGAGAGGGGTCAGGTGGTTTGGCAGCTGTCTCTGCTTCTCAGGCTGTCCGGGGCGGCAGCGGCTCGCAGAGTTTCTACGCTGGCCTGGGAAACAATGGAGAGATTATAGTATGATCACTTCCAGGTCTTAAAGAGTCATTTCACCCAAATCACAAAAAGCCACATGTCCTCACTCACTCTGTGGGATTTCAGACAAGGCAGGTTGTTTTATTTGCTGAGGATTTGAGATATGCGCCTCCTCTGCTCCACAAACTTGACAGAAACAATGGCCTGGTTACTCAGGATAATCCATAGATGACGCCATCAGGTTTTTGTTTCTTAGGTTGAAAGTGTCAGTGAAAATAGTTAACGTTTCAGTAGAATAGGCAGTGAAGTGGGAACATGGCAGCTGCACTGTGAGAGTTGTAGGTCAGGTCATCATCCTCGTTCTGTGTACCTCATGTATGCTGCCAAAATGTGTGCGACCTTGAAACAACTAAATAACCCCGCAGCTCACATTTATTTGCTTTTGATTGATTGCTCATCCTCTGAATCATCATCCTAAATGTTCGGTGTCTGGGCTGTCCTGCTTTTGTCTGTTTTGCATGCTGCTTTCTGTCTTTGACACTGCTCCTGCTCCATCACTGCTTTACCCACGTATACCTGCAGGAGAGAGACGTTAATGCCATCCTGCACGACATTGCTAAGTCCCGACAGGATATCCAGCATTCCCTAAACGGAGTGAGTACTGTATAACAAAAGAGCTGCAGGCACATCCCCTGGAGTGGCAGGACTGTGCTCACTAATGTCCCGTACCAGCCCTAAAACAGGGGAAAAACTGCTTAAATGATGCATGATGATTAAAGAATACAGGAAGTTTTTGAGGACATTTTTGTCCTATTTCTGTCGCAGAGCGCCTTCATCCTGCATTGAGAAGAAAAGTGCTATGTACATACTACATTTTCTGTTCAAAGATGCTTATTCTCCCTTTCTCTTCTGCTTGCTTCTTCCATTATCTTCACTGCAATCTGTCAGTCAGCTGCTTATATGTTTGTCTTTTACGTCAGTGGCATTTGCTGCATTGTTAGCACTGTGTGTGGTCAGTTTTGCATAAAGAAGTATCCAGTGGAAAAATCAGGTTTTTCTCCTCAGTACCTACTTAAATGTTGTTTGGTTTAAAGGTTCACATTTAAATCTAAAAATAATACCAGCATGCCTCTAATGTACACTGAAAGCATCATGGGTAGCTGTAATTGTTTCACCTATCCACACCGGCTGCAGAGATCCCTTCTTTAAGTTATTTCACCGCAGGTAACTGATGGTAAAATCCACAGTCTTTCCTCGGTGTACAATTACATGCAACAGCTGAATTGATGCCTCAGCAGTGTGAATGTGACAAATCACTGTCACTGTCTTTTTAGTGCAAAAGTACTTCTTTGAGTTACTACCCCTCTGCCATGGCTCAGCAAGCAAACACAAGGATGGAGTTTAATACTTAAAAGACTAACCTGAACAACACTTGCTAAATTTGGGCAACAGATGTTGAACTTGTAGAAGTAATTGCATGAAAAGAACTCTGTGGATGCTTGTACCACATCTCTTACTCTGAAATTGCTGTAAGAAGTGATCGCTTTGCAGCCAGTATGGACAGGAAAAACAGTTAGTGTGATTGATAACTCAGTATATCTCAGCTTATACATCGGTTTGGATGTATCCTATTATGGACTTGGGAAAAAAATGTGAACCTAAAGTCAGCCTTAACTTCACTACACCAGTAAGAGGTGCTGTGTTGTTTGCTGAAGACGGCTGGTTTGAGGACATGACAGGTGGTTTTACAGCCCACGTCATAAACATGTGGTAAAACAGTTTAAAAAGCTCTTCAGAGCTGCAGGATTGGTTGATATTTCCCATTTTTGCGCTTCTAGTCAGTTGATATAAAAGGTTTTAAACTTAAGTTTCATCCCGTTTCTCTAATAATATCAGTTTCTGTCCTGTAACTGACGACTCTGACGTTGCAGCATGTGTAGCATCCACTTTTCTATCTACAACCAGTCCTTTTCTTTTTGTCTTCATCACCTTCACCTTGTACATCACTGGGTGCAGGTGAAAACGACCCTGCAGCAGGCCAAAGGGCGGCAGCAGAAACGGCAGCACAGAAACGTAAGTCCTGTCACGTGCATGGCTGAGGCAGACAGCCGGGTCTGCTGGCTGTGTCAGCCGTTGCCTGAAGTGAAGTGTGCTACCATTATCACAGCACTGAGATGTCTCATCCTGTTCCACCATCTCACCGTCCTGCATCTTTTTTGAGAGCTCACATGCCACCACTAACTGATTGAGAGTGTATGACTTAGGGGAAAATACAATCTTGATGTTTTCACGAGATCAAACACTGTTAAATTGCTAATCTTCATATTTTAATAACCCATTTTTGTATCTTCCATCTTGAAAGCTCCATTCTCATTATTCTCATTTACAGTTACCTGTCATGTAACTCCTGGGATCAGTAATGATTAAACTTAAAGGAACAGTTAGACATTTTGGGAAATACACTTATTTGCATCGTGTCATGGAGTTGCATCAGAAGATCAATGCTACGCTCAAATCTGTTCTAACTTAGCACAAAGACTGGGAACAGGGAAACAGCTAGTCTGTTTCTATCTATAGATATTAAAAATAAAATAATCTGAGTTAGTTTCCTTTATTTACCCCTGTTTTCAACTAAACTTACATTTTAAAGACAAATACAAGAGTGGTATTTGATCCTCTCATCTCCTGACATGTTTGAGGCTACAGTGTGCTGCTTTTTTTGCTCAGGCTAAAGTGAGAATGATTGTCCATGGCGTGCAAGAGTTTGCTGTGAATTTGATTATCTGTAGCCTGTGAGCAAATCAGGTGCCAGTAACAGCACAATGGCCACCGCCTGACAGAACAACACCATGTAAATGACGCTCTGGGCTGTTTAAAGCTTGATACTGTTAGAAAAACTGGCTCAGGTGCTAATGGTGGAAAATAAGTCACTAAATTTGCTATTGTATTGTACTTAAGTACACATTTGAGGTACTTGTACTTATATTTTCTGCTACTTTATATTTCTGCTTCACTGCATACCAAAGGCAGAGACCTTTTTACTCCACTTTATCTATTTGACTTTTTTTTCCCCCAAAATATTAAACTATTGCCTTAACTGCTATTAAAAAATTGTTGGATAACAATGAAAGTTCTCGTAAAGCAGTGTCTGTTTGCAGGTTTGTTTTAAAAAATAAAATAAAATAAAAAATCTTTGCACAGTTTGCCTGCATGCTGACATTGTAAACTTTAAAGCGTCTTTATTTGGGATTGTGGGAGTTCATTTTAACATCAGCACTGTGTGTGTGTTACATGTGTCCCAATCATTGTCGTGTAATAGATTTTAGCCTTGCATGTTCTCTGTTTCCTCGCTTGCCTCTTCCCTTCAGGCTTTGATTGGATCTCAACCTGGATGATGGTGTATTTGCTTTGTTCCCATTTGACCTGACCTGCAAAATGACACTTGCTAATTAATTTGTTTATCTTTACACAGTCGTCATCACATGCAGGAGGAGACCAGGAGCTGGTTTCACGAATGAAGAGCCTGGAACTGGAGAACCAGGCTCTGCACAAAGGTGTTTTGTGTGCGTGCGTGCGTGCGTGCGTGCGTGCAGAGTTTTTTCATGTCTTTCAGCTTCTGCCTATTTGTTGCACAGTGTTCATACTTAACTTTGTTACTGTGTTTGCTTGTTAGTGGTGGGGGAAATGAGAGCAGCCCTGCAAAAGCTCGAGTCCAGAGTGGGTGTGCTGGAAAAGACCCCTGTGGCAGCAGCCGTCGTCCCATGTGCTAAGGTGGGTAACTAAGAATTTAGTTTAGAATAATATAATACTAAGAAGATACTGTATGAGATGTATGAAAGGGGCAAGATAGTTGTGTCTCTTGAAACAAGCTTTGAATATGTCATCAACTTTTATCTGCTTTTGTTATTTCTGTTAGCTTTGTTGTGTCTGATGTTTATGATTATACTAGATTGAATTGTTTTGTATTGGGAAGACTTCCTCCTCTGCACATATCTATTGATGCTCTATTATCATATGTCTTATACCACGTTGTTTTAATTGTGTAAAGAGATTAAAAAAAGACATAAAGGTAAAGCCTCATTGGAAAAGGTTTTAACTGCTCATCCCCACAGCTATTGTGTCCTTTTCCATTGTCTTCATCAGGCTGCGCCAGTCAAACAGGTGGAAAATGGAGATGATGACGACGACGATGACATTGATTTGTTTGGCAGTGATGAGGAAGATGAGGAGGCAGCCCGCCTCAAGCAGGAGCGTGTGGATGCCTATGCAGCCAAGAAGTCCAAGAAACCTGTCCTCATTGCAAAGTCGTCTATCCTGTTGGATGTCAAGCCCGTACGTATCACATAGCTCATATGCTGGTTCTGTTACAGTTGTGTTCTCACTTCAGAAAGACTCAACATCAGGAAATTCCCAAGCCATGAATTTCTTTGAATGTTAAATTACTGTCTAATTAATTGATCTGCTTAAATATTTTAAATCATTCAGCCAAAGTGACACCTAATGCATTAAAGCCTGCATCTCCAACAAGGTAGTTAAACGTGCATGCAGTATGACGCATGCTGCGCCATGTCTGATTTAAGGTCTGTCTGTCCTCCGCTTCCCCTTTAGTGGGACGATGAGACTGATATGGGGAAGCTGGAGGAGTGTGTGCGCTCGGTGCAGATGGACGGGCTCCTGTGGGGAGCGTCCAAACTGGTGCCAGTTGGCTACGGCATCAAGAAGCTGCAGATCAGCTGCGTGGTTGAAGACGACAAAGTTGGCACAGACATCTTGGAGGAGGAGATCACCAAGTTTGAGGACTTTGTAAGTACCAATCCAGTTGATGTCATTTAAGGGTCAGGAAGTGGTATCTTGCCGTGTAGATTGATAATTTTATCAAGGATTTAAGACGTGTGTTTTACTTTTCTGCCTCCACGTCAACAGTACAGAGCTGAGATTTCATTTGTGGTGCTCACAGAATTGGAAAATTGCAGTGCAAGATTCAACAACAAAGTCTCCCTCCAGAATCCGTGTTAGTCAGTATGTTACCTGTATTATACAGGTCATCTGACAGCGCTTGTAGCTGTACTGTAGCCTGGTTATTGTAGATAATGCCAGTGATCAATTTCTTCTCTGGCCTTATTTTGGAAGCATGACTTCATCATTTTAATTGCATTAGTGATAGAAAAAGGTGCTTCCTGACTAGTTCAAAGGTGGAAACTGACATTTTGACTTCTAGTGGCTACTTTGTTCAGTTTTAGTCTTTCGGTGGAATTAGGAGTTCATGCTACATTATCTCTTTCATGCAGCGGCTCTGCTGTCACTGTGTTACTCACTGTCCCTGTGTGAAGTCTTTGTCCGGTACATGCATACCTGTAAAAAGCTGAAATCCTATTAAACAGATATACGGCCAAGAAATAAACGTTCCCCAGGGGAAATCAGGTTTACACGACATAACCACTTTACTTAATTGCACATAAACACACTGATCTTATCTACAGACCTCACTTAATAGATCATGAATCATCCCTATGAAAAGTGTTGAGTGTTTATTGGCTTACTCTAACGGGGAAAGAAAAGTCATTTTCCAATGAAGTGAAGGGCCACCAATTCAATTCTTTTCCCTTCCACTGTAAACCTTTGCCAGCAAACAAAATGATCTGCATTGTTAGAAACTTTTAGAGGTGTGCTTTGTGAGAACCAAACTTTAATAACAAAGAACAGAAATGTACTTCCAGGAAAAAAAGGGTAATTTATGAACCAAAAGATAAATATGCTCATTCATTTTCAGGTAAAGAGATTAATAAAAAAGCAACACTGATGGCTGTCCATTAAACGACTGGCCATCAACTTAGTTTAGCACAAGAAACTGGAAACAAGTCATGAAATTTCACCCAGCACCAAGTTCATATGTCTAAATATTTCTCTGTAAGATGGCAGATTTTTACTCTCGGAGTTAAAAAACAAGATAATGTGTTAAGTAGTGGGCTTCAGTGCTGGTAGCTGGATTTTGTAACTTTGGACAAACCATTTCCAGTCTTTGTGCTAAGCTAACCGTCTGCTGAACAGATGAGAGTGGGGTCGACCTTATCAAAACCTCTGCTAGAAAGTGAATAAGCTTATTTCTCAAAACTTTACATTCTCTTAATTATAAACATTGTCATAGTCTTTAAATCTGTCATGCAGTGCTTTAAAATAATGTCTTTGATGCATAATAAATCCAACATAACACCGTTTTTTCTTCCTTTGCAGGTCCAGAGTGTAGATGTTGCTGCCTTCAATAAGATCTAAGCTCCACCAGCTCGCTACCTGCTCACCCAAAGTGTTGCTGCTGCTCCCGGCCTCCACGGTTATTAAAATGCTAAGTTTTGAGCACAAATCTGTCTCCTTTTCGTTTTTAAGCCCTGTGCTTGAAAGCTAACTTAAGAGGTGTTATTCTTGATGCGAGCACAGTCAGCTTAAAGAGAGCACAGCTTCAAAGAAGAGCCCAACCCCACCCAAAATCCTGCATAGATGGGCTGGTTGAATGTAGTCTTGACTCTATGAAGTAAAACCATTGAATCAGTAATGTTATAGAAGGACAGAGTCCCAGCCCTGAAGTCCAGATACACTCCGATCCTGCTGCTGCAGGACGCAGCAATGGCCACGCTCTCCTTATTGTGCTGAAACGAGCAGACGGAGTAAGAGCAATCCAGGCTCCAGGACTTAGAGTTGTGTCCAAGCTTGCAGTCGCTCCCTCCTCCATTCCTGCTCATGTTTTTATAGCAGACACCAACGGAGACGCCTCCAGTGCCGGCCCACTCTACCTCCCAGTAGCAGCGTCCTGCCATCCCCGCTCTGCACAGCACCTGAGCCCAGCTGGTGAAGCGAGACGGGTGGTCCGGGTAGGGCTGCGGCTCCAAGCGCGTGGTCACCCCTCGTCCACCGTCAGAGAAGCTCAGATAAGGGTTGGCCGTGTTGGGGTCCAGGGTTAGATCACTGGAATCTGGACACATGAGATGCACATTAGACACCGAAGCAGAGGTCACTGGATTCATAAAGATGGATTTTTGTACTCACATTGTAGAAAGTCAGCTCTCGTCTTCGGCTCTGAGTTGTATGATGTGTCACTGTCTTTTGCTTTTAGGTACATGGAGGGATGACAGGTATGAATCAGAACAAAGGCACAAAGTGGGAGAAGCCATTTCAGACGCCACTGGTTCTGGAAGTACAGGTCCTATTTATTTTTGTCCATAGCAAATGTTTCATGACTCACAGTCGGAGCACTTTCACTGTTTGGATGTGCACAAAACTCCTGGTTAAATCATCACTACAAACAACTTACAAAAAAAATTTTTTTTAGTCTAACCTATGTACATAAATAGGCCACGGCAGACATTGACTACATCACCCAAGTGCATTTCAGCCAGTGGAGAATGTGAAATAATGAAATAGAGTTGAAGTTGAAACAGCTGAAACTTGTGGCCATAATACAGAAGGTAACGTCATCCAGCTGGGTGGTGTTTCTATGTTTCTATCAGTAAGCTTGAGGAGGTCACATAAAGACGAAATTTAAAGTGGGACGACAGAACGGAGGAAACATTGTGCATAACCATTTGATTAAAGCAGGCCTGTAATCAAATGCAGCTGAACTTACTGACTAGATTAAGTTAGTTACCTCTATTATTATTATTATTATTATTACCTTTATTTAACCAGGAAGTCCCATTGAGATTCAAAATCTCTTTTACAAGAGACCTGGCCAAGGTAGCAGCCAGTCAGAAGTTCTATAAATGGGTCCAGCTGACTTTTTAGTGTTTCCAAGCTGACTGGTTTTGAGGATCTCGTAAACGGGATCTTAAATACACACTTGATGGCTGCGTACACGTGATATCGTGCTAAAAGACGGAGGCTAAACTTGCGTATCTGTGGCATAATGCTCACCTTCATTACATTACCTACATTTGTTTGACAGTTTCACTTAATATTTACTTTTCAGATTAAAAATGTTCAAACTTGGTGATTTTGATGCTTCTTAAGAAAAGCTGTAAAATGCAAACAGGCCTGTTTTTCTGAGTTCATATGAAGTTGAATTTTTAGAGATGCGTGGTTCTCACATGACAGCAATGCTGCAAGTATGATCTCATAGGATATGAAGCTTTGCTAACTTCCAACAGTATTTAGATAAGTTAAAATTAGCTTAACCTCAGTCATCTCCTGCAGAAAATGCAACATACACATTAAACAGCAGTAATATTAATCCAAATTTATACATAAGCTAACATTAAAACACTGATAGGGTCCACTGTACTGTAAAATGAGGAGCCTACTTTTGCTTTTCATGCTTAAAATGTAGCTAATTATACATAGTTTCATCTATAGTGGAGTATTTTGACAGTGTAGTATTACTACTTTAACTAAACATCTGAATACTTCTTCCACCGCTGCTAACTGTGTGTAAATAAGTGGAGTACAGACAAAGCTTGACAGACAGACCTGCTGGTCCATAGTTACGGTTGCTTGGCTACGATTGGACAGTTGCTAATCAGGAGGCAGAGTTTAGTAAGCTGTCAAAGTGACCACCAAATAAGCTCACATACCTTTAGTCTTTTCAGAGGTAACTTTATTACTGGTTTCCTTCAGGGAAATTGCTGAAAATGCAGACAAGCAAATAGTCAGTATTTACTGTTCACACTTTAAAAACAAAATAATCATCTTTATGGCAATCCTGCACAACAGACATACCCTTATCAGAGATCCTGTTGAATTCTCTCTCAAGTGTTTCATCCAGACTGTCTTTGAGATCAGCCAGGGCTCCTCTCATGCTTTTATACATCAAATATGGAAGTGCGTCAGCGTTGGGCATCTCCACTGTCTTCGAAGGGAAGTGAAGAGACTTGCACTTCTGCAGTGACACACAACACAACCAAATTAGAGGTATTTGAATACAAACCTGAGCAAATCAGGAAGGAATCACTTTGTGGGTGGTGAAACTCTACATCAAGTTCACATCAGAGTCAAAGGGTGTGTCAGGAAGCACAAAGGGTATTAATGAACAAATAAATGAAAACGTAAATGTTTAAAAAGGTAAATAAATCCACTGCACCAGAATAATAATGTAACACTCCACAGTGAAGAACTTCGGGCATTTCTTGTTGGCGCATTTGTGTGAGACCACACACTTTTACACCTCGATAAAACCAGACTGTTAATTACATTTAATGTGATCTTTGTCAATTACAGTGCTGCATCATTACTGTGAAAGAAATGTCCGACATAATCAATACCTCAGAGGTTTAACCAATCAGATTTTGTGGGGAAACACCAGGCTGCCAATTATAAGTCTATCTGGTAGCCTTTCATACAGTACGTCATAGAGACTTGTTGTTAAACAGATCTAGTATGACAGTTGAGGGCCAGGTGCCACTGCAGATGCCATAGATCCAAATAAGTGTGTGATTGTGACTGACAGTGAGCCACCACTCCTTGTTTTGGAATCTAATGCTTTCAAAGGTGTTCTATTTTGTTTTATTTCCTCATATTTTCATCTTAATTTTTAGTTTAATGTGAAGAAATAAAAGTGGCCAGAAGTGACAGCTGCAGGTTTCATTCATTCATTCATCTTCTTCCCCCGACTATCCCTTTCAGGGTTGGGGGGGAGGCTGGAGCCTATCCCAGCTGTCAACAGGCGAGAGGCGGGGTACCAGCCGACTGCAGGGCAACATATAACCATTCACGCTCATACTCACACCTAGGGACAATTTTAAGTCACCAATTAACCTAATGAGCATGTTTTTGGTCTGTGGGAGGAAGCTGGAGTGCCTGGAGAGAACCCACGCAAGCACTGGAAGAACATACAAACTTCACACAGAAAGGCCCCACCCGACCCGGGGATCGAACCGGCGACCTTCTTGCTGTGAGGCACGCACACTACCTGCTCCACCACGGTGCTGCCCCCAGCTGCAGGTTTGACCTCTGTATATTAGTACACAATGAATATTAGCAGATTTTTTTGAGCACTTTAATAAAAAAAAAACATTTTAAAAAGATCTTGTACTATAACATAAAAAAAATAAATATGTTTCAGTTAAACTTTTTTTTAACACACTGAAGTAAGCAGAAACTTTATGGGTTTTTTTATGATTTAAAAGGCTATGTGGATTGAACCACCTCTTCAGACAGGTCGTCATGTTTACATGAAGTGTTTAAATAATGAAGAGTAAAATTAAAAAAAAAGAACAATGGTGCAATCTTGGGGAAGATCAGTTGACAGCTTTTCTTAAAGGTGAGCCGAAGTTCAGTCACTCGAAAGTGTCTTAGTGCTCACATTCACTGAATAATTTTGCCTTACTCCTAAGTTAACTTTAAAGCATTCTTGGTAAGTAAATATCGCAAAGAGCCTGAAAGGTGATAAAAAAGATCCAGAAACATGCTGACACCATGTAGCCAAGTGAGGAGGCTGCTGCATTAATCAAGGTTTGAGGAGATAGAAGCATGTAAGATCATCTGTGCGTCTAAAAACTTAAACCACATCTTATTTTTTTTATTTTTCTCAGGCGATAAAAGCGTGGCTGGACTAGCCTCTTCCCTTATTACTGAGTCCTCTGTTGTTGCTTACCTGAAGGAAGTGGATGTGGTCCTCGGCATGAGAGAGCTTCTCCAGCTCAGCATCAGCCCTCCTAAACTCGACCGTCTCCCTCTGTATCTTCTCCAGCAGCTCCTCGGCCCGATCGAGAGCCGCTCTCTCCTGGACTCTGAACAGCTCCTTCAGCTCACAGCTTTGTTTCTCGATGGAGCGGATCAGCTTGGAGAAAATCCTCTCGCTCTCCTCCACCGCCGCCTCTGTGGAGTGCTGTGGAGGATAAGGTTTTCTCTTTTCAGTCTTCAGGAATCATGAACAGCACACCTGTGTACGTCGACTGTGTCAACAACATGTCTGAAGCTTTGAAAAAAGGCTCACCTTGATGTATCTGACAACATATCTAAGTTCCTTCTCCGTGTCCTTCAATTTCTGGCCAGACTTCAAACAGGTTTCTTGGAGTTTTTTCTAAGAGAATAACAAAAGATGAATATCACACACTGCGGTCCCTGAGGCCGCGCACTCGAACATTTCCTCCACGCTTGACTTTCAAGATGGAAAGTTTTGATTTTACAATCAAAGGGTTGGATAGCTCTGGAAGGCCTTTGGTCTATCAAACTAAACTTTTCAGTAACATCAGAGCACAAGATTGGGCTGCAAGATCAGGGCACATTTTACACTCCCTGTGTTCAATATTTGAAACGCCTTAGCCTTTACAGCAGGCGTTAAAGACATGTCCTCCATCATAGATACCAGATATATAAATTAGGCCCATTTATCAACACGACATCAGCTGGAGCTGCAGCAGAGGTTGTGACACACAGCTCATGGAGGCAATTAGGTACTTTAAAAACCCCCAGTCAAGCTTTACAAACACTATGTTTCCCACAACTTGATAGCATCATTCATTAAATTATCCCTGCTGGATAGATGCCCACATTTCTCAAACTCCACAACATGGAGACTGAGTTCACGTCAACATCCTACTCATCAGTACGGTGGGAAACATTTTGGGAAATACACTTGTCTGCATTCTTTTGGAGAGCTAAATGAGGAGAAGGATGCCTTTCTCCTGTTTGTACACTAAGGCAACAGAAGGCAGCCAGTTAGCTTAGCTTAGCTTAGCTTAGTGTAAAGACTGAAAACAGGGGAAAACAGCTAGCCTAGCTCTGTCTAAAAGTAACAAAAATCTATCAACCAGCTCCTCCAAAGCTCAATAATTAACACATATCCTGGTCATTTAATTTAGTTACAAAAATCTGATTGTAAAAGTGACATTTTGTAAGTTTACAGCAGTTTGTGTCTTAGACTATATCTTGGCTGGGAACAATAAACTTCCTGGAGTCTCAGCTGATCACCTGGCAACTGTCCCCTGCAGTTTCCCTGTTTCCCAGTCTTAGTGCTAAACTAACTGCTGCTGGCTGCAGCTTTATATTTTGCAGATGGGTGTGAGAACTTATCAACCTTGCCATGTAACTCACGGACAGAGAGAGAAAATATATGTTTCCTAAAATGCCAAACTATTGTCTTAGTGCCTGAAACCTAACACAAGAGGGACAGAAAAAGACTTAACAAACTGGTCAGGAGAGCTGGCTCTGTCCTGGAGGAGGAGGTGAGTGTTAAACAAGCTGACATCAATCATGGACAACCCATCCCACCCCCTGCATGAGAAGGTGGGGGGCTAATGCAGCTCCTTCAGTAACAGACTGTTGCATCCGGTGTGTAAGACAGAGCTACCATAGGTCCTCCATCCCAGCAGCTGCCCGACTGTTTAACTCCAGCAGCATTAATGCAGCACTGTGTTGATGCTGTTTTCCATTTCTGCATCACAAACCGACTGATCGCACTACTGTTATTTAGGATAACATAATCACATAAATTACATCAATATGACACATTTTGTACTGTGCTGTATATTTTTTCTTTCTACTGTGCAAAACATTATCTACAGGGACGGACTGACCATCTGGCATAGCGGGCATTTTCCCGGTGGGCCGACGTGCTATTTGGGCCGAGAGTCGGCCACTTTTTGATTTTAAATATCAGCCCATAATACCAGACAGTCGATCAGCGGCCCGATTGACATTGGACTGGCCCAATCACATCGTTCAACACCAACCCCTTTCGCTTTGATCTAGCCGGCATAATGCATTCGGGAAAAAAAATAAATAAAAAAAAGTCAGCGCACGAGTTTGTTCATAACCACCGACCGGCCCTCGACACATGCTGGTCTGCGGCCCATAGGTTATTTTCTTCACTGACACTTCATGGGGCTCATCTCGCCCAATCATATCATGAAACACTTCCCCTCTTTTGCATCGGTAACGTAATCTGTTAGGATCTTCAAAAATGGAGAGAAAACGAAAAGGAGGTGCAGAGAAACTGCAAGACAAGAAGAAGCTGGCTCTTCAAGCCAATGCTGCCAAATGCGCAACATTTCTGATATGCCACGTCAGGGCCTTCATCAGCTCCCATGACCGATGACAGTGGGAGATACAGTAAAACCTGCGGTAAACTGGTCTGCTTTCCTCCTTTCTGACAGGTCTCTCTCTCTCTCTCTCTCTCTCTCTCTCTCTCTCTCAACCCGGCCGGAATCCGACCCACCCATGTACACACACACTGATGATAGTAATAATGATATTAACAGCTGGGTCGAGTCAGCTTGAATTAAAGGCATGAATCAGTTTTTCAGCATCCGACCCGGGATCCGACCCGGTACCTACCCGGGTGCGACCCGGAACTTACCCGGGTCGGTCCCGGCAATGTCCCGGAAAATTTCCGGGTCGGTCCCGGGTAAGTTCTGGGTCGGTCCCGGTAAAGTCCCGGGAAATTTCCGGGTCGGTCCCGGGTAAGTTCTGGGTCGGTTCCGGTAAAATTCCGGGTCGGTCCCGGGAAAGTCCCGGGAAATTTCCGGGTCGGTCCCGGGTAAATTCCGGATATGGACCCGGATCCGACCCGAAACCGGACCCGGATCCGACCCGGACACGCACACACTAATAATAATAATAACAACAATTGGGGCCGGATCCGACCCAGGGCACACACACACGCGCGCACACACACACACACATACACTAATAATATTAATGATAATAATAACAACAACCCAGGAAGGGATCCGACCCGGGACACACACACTAATAATATTATTATTATTAATAAAAACAACAACAACGACAGCAGCAACAACAACAACAACCTGAGAATGAGAGGATCATCTGATCATCTGTGTCTTTTGCATTACATCAACTGTGAACTTACCAATGAAAAGAGATGCAAGTGAAGTCATCCCATAAAGGATTCCTCCTACAAACAAGTGAAGGCATCGTGTGTGTGTGTGTGTGTGTGTGTGTGTGTGTGTGTGTGTGTGTGTGTGTGTGTGTGTGTGTGTGTGTCGGTGTCGGGTCAGATCCCGATCCCAGATCATGCCTTTAATTCAAGCTGACTCGACCCAACTGTTATCATCATTATTATTATCATCAGTGTGTGTCCCGGGTCAGATCCCGGGTCGGATCCAGTCCGGGTTGTTGTTGTTATCATTGTTATTATTATCATCATTAGTGTGTGTCTCTCTGTGCGGCCCAGTACTAAATGGCCCACGGACTGGTACCAGTGCTGTACAGTATGTTTTGTGTAGAATTTCAATCATTTTAGTTTTAAAAACATTTCTCAGGGGTGATGATGAAGATACGGGTATGATGTATTGATATAATGTGTCCTTAAACAGAGTGTCTCACCCTGAAGTG